>WAAG01054019.1:0-12975 GCA_013390105.1 Tichodroma muraria | reverse complement strand
TTTTTTACATTAATGGCAGAATGGTACTAACAGATGATCCCAACATTTCCTATGAGATACCCATGGCTTCAATAAACGCATACCATAGATTACCAGCCAGAGTCTGACAACCTTCTCATTCCTTGAATACCTTGAATTCCATTGCACACTGGACCAAATTCAAGTTTTTTTAGTTTGGAATACTGGAATCTAACCCTTTTGAGCCAAAGACTTAGGATTTTATTGGAAAGATTTTGTGTTCCAACCTCACTTTTGAGAAACTGCTGTGGTTCCAGTGAATTAGAGACTGCAGAACTGGGCCACATTTGTTTGGGTGACCTGTGAGAACCTACCAATATATATCCAAACTTTACAGTGTTTATGTAAGGGTCATTCATTCAAAACATTGTCTCCCTACTCTCCACAGCTCCTTAGTCCAACCTTGGTCTGAAAACACCAAGAGGAAGTGTTTTTTGAAATGTTCTTTTGCAGGGAACTTGTAATTTTGGCAAAGAAGTTGCTGCTATCAGATGTTTGGACTTTTTTTAAAAAAATCACTCCAGGTTTTGAAATAGAGAGCTCTTTTAAAACATCACCAGCTTACCTGCCCAACTAAATTCAGAGGCTCTACTTCTGTCTAAGAAGTCATAAAAGGTCAACTGTCTTTGAAGATGCTGGAGGCAAGATCAAAAGCATCTGGAATTAAGTCAGTTCTCAAGTGCACCATTACTTAACAAAATCATGTATTGCTTGTTGTTAATGTTTGTCTCTCTACAGCTTCAGGACTCTGAGTGTTGCTTTGGAATCCACTGGAACTTGACAATTATTCCTAACCCTGGAGAAACCCAAACATCCTCAAATATTTGGCTAATAAATAACAATCTTTTTTCACAAGGATTAAAAAGATTTAAAAATAACTCATATTTTTCATACAGAATTAAACTCAGAGTGCCAGACTCCATAATTTCTAGTCTTTCCAAAATATGTATTAAGGTTATTCACCTAATTCTACTGCACATGACTAACATTAAGGGAAAAAATCTCTTTTGAAAAGATTTTCAAATTTTTTTAATTTTATCAGAATAGCCAAAACACACTTTCTAAGTTTATGCACATCTTTGCATCAAGCAACAAAGTGAGATCATTCAAGAAATTACTTTTATACTTAATTTTAAGATTTCATATTTGACTGAAACTTTTAACACAGTAACCAAAGTAAGATCAGATAAGCACACATTCTGAATAAGATCTCAGGTAGAAAATTTATTTAGGTATTTATGGGAATTACAGCAATTGTCAAGTCTCTCAAAGGAGTAGCTCAGCAGAGACGTTTCCTTTCTCCTTCATGTGAGCATCTCATACACCTTGCTTAGACCCTTAACTGAGTTCTGCTCTGACACATCAGGGTAGTTTGTGACAGTAACACAGTTTAAATTTTCACATGTCCTCCATTTTTCACATGGAGGACAACTGCATGCTCACATGGCTGAAAAACTAGAACTGGTCACTCATTCTGGTTACTCTCAGGGCACTCCCAAGAAACTCTCAGTTGAGAGAGTTATATTACTTAAGAAATACTCAGGGAGTATTTCTTTAGAGGTTTTAATATTCCTTTGACATCTCTTTGACTGGCAATTATGGTAAAAAATGGGACACCAACATATATCAGGGTATGTCAAAAATGTATTGTAAATGTACTACACTGGCTAAGGGAAGGGAGGCAGTGTTAAAATGAGCTCTTTAGATGAATTGAACTGTTCCAGGAAGACAGAAAATAGAACATGGTGACAGCAGATGAAGTTATGAATGGTCATAAAAAGAAGAATCATGCAGGAAAAGGAGAGAAATTTCAGAAATAACAACTGAAATTTTTTTCCCACCTGATTTCTTACTATATTTTTTTTCCACAGAAACATAAAGAATGAAGATCTTAGTATGACTAAAAAGTAGATCTTTGCTATAAATGTTTGATCAACATGCTATAAAATACAGGTTTTTTGGAAGAAGAATAAAGCCTCAAAACAAAAATGATATAAGTTAGCTACAAGACAACAGGATGAAACAGAAGGGAAGGGGGAAGTCTGACATTCCTGAGAAGAAGGAACTGCTCCTGAGTTCCCCATCTTTGGTGAGTCAGTTTCAGAGCCATGATTTACTTCATCTGCATTTCAGATTGGTAGAAGCTTCACATGGCTGGTGAAGCTTCCCAGGTCTAGGGATTAAGTGTATTTAAGCATCTATTTTCTGGGACTTCCCAAATTTCTGCCACATCAATGTACCTCCTACTAATCTCTCTGTCAGCATCAATTTCTACATGATAAAAGCCTGGTTCTAAGTTTTACATTTTTCTTTGTCTGAGATGAAGGCAATTCACTTTCTTCTGTGCCAAAATGGTAATCTAAAGTATTTATCTCAGAGTAATTTACAAAGCATTGCTATGGATGCTGTTGATGACAATGATTTGTAGTACAGTACTGCTGGTGTGGTGCCCAAAAATTAGGGCTCAGTTATGCTATACCATGCACCAACACAGCAAGAGGGGATCCCTACTGAAAGAGAAAACATCAGTCTGAAGGCAGTCCTGAGACTTCATTAATGCAGGCAAATGCCCTGAGATTCAGTGACAGGACATATCTTAGAAATGAAAAGTATCATTTAAATAATAATATAACCAAAGGAAAACTTTTAATAAATTAATTTAGGCTAAAGAGCCATGCAAGACTTTTCTCTTTTGTAGCACAAGAAGCTTCTCCTTGTGTCATTTCCATAAGTCTTACTGCAGCATTTTGAAGATTATTTTTCCAGGAGAGCTTAATTCAAGGTGTTTTGTGAAAGTATATCTCTCTAGAAAGACTGTTTTACATTTTATGCCTTTTATTTTTCCAGGAGAACTGATCGATGTTTATTACAAACCTTTGGAGTATGCAAATAAACACAGTATTAGACTTCCATTTCATTGCCTCTCCTCTGGAATACGCATTTCTAAACTACCTAAAGACAGACTTGTAAGGATTTTTTCTATTTCACGTGCCCAATGAGGCTCATCAGTGGTCCCTTTTGATCAGTTAGCTCTGCAGTAGTGTCAAGCCACGCTCCCTTTCCAGGAGCTGACCTGTAAGGACAGTGCCCTCACTCCCACAGTAGTGGCACTCTGCAGGGTCATCTTAAAATATAACCTACGCACCTATGAGGGGAATATGGAACTTAGGAGCCCAGCAAACTTCCAGATGAGCACAACCAGAGGGGATCCATCAGTGTACAAGGAGCAGCAATGCAGCACTGACTGCGAAGAGCGGGGTGTCCCTGCCTGGAGGGAGGAAGGTGACAGCAGCACTGTGCCATGCTCCCTGTGTCAGCTCAGGAGGCAGCTGCTGGCCTGCATTGGTGCAATCTCACCACTGATCCAATGCTAGTTTATTTATACTGCTGCTGTACCTCTTTCCCTCCTCCCTGTCTTTTTCTTCTTTTAATAGAGAAGGAATCTTGTTACTGAATTGTCAGGAGCATATCTGCTTGGGAGAATGTTTGCCTCCAAGTTCTTCATCTTTTCTAACAGAATCAGTCTTACTGGTTTCTCTGGCAACTAGTGGTTTTAAACATCATCAAATTTTAATTAATAGTACACCACTGCTTTGTAGACAGACGTAGTTTTGAGATAAAGATGCAGAGAGAGCTGCTAACTTCTAAATAGTTGATTGGTTTCTTAGAACCCTGCTTGTCTCCAGAGTAGTACAAACTGTAACAGATCTCCACTGAAATCTTTAGCTGGAAATATAAATAAAAATAAACCCCCTCCAAATCCCTAATAAAAAACCCCTTTACAATAGCAAATCTAAGTTTATGCCAGTGATTTCTAACCTTCCTATAGGGGAAAGCTAAAATATATTATGGTCATGATATGCCAATCTTTGGTTCGTTCATATTTGAGTTCACACAAATTTAGAATAAATTGCTTATTTTTTACCATAGTATCCTCCTTGTGGATAAAATACAAAAATTCATTTTAAAAATATTTGTACTATGGGAACTATAGCTATTCATCATGTATAGTGATACAGTAAGTTCCCAGTCATATTAATTATGTACCCAAGATAATCATATATTTGATGCAACTTTTTGTTCAGTCAACAGCGTCTTCTTGTAAGTAGCATAAGTACTATAAAACAGGCCCCAAGAGGACTTCTACAAACTCAGTTCCCCCTTTTTATGGAGATTTATCAATATGAGCCCACTTTAGCTCTAGGCAGAGAACAGGGAAAAACCCTCTATGCTGCAAGGCCTTTGGGGTTGTAAAGTCAAGCACACATGAGTTAGGAAGTGCCATCCCCAAAGTGGCCAGCATAACCTCATTTTGACTTTCTTTTGCTCGGGTATTCAGAAACAGCAGCGCTGAGGGCCACAGAAAAGCCCATGGGGACAGGAAGGATGCTGGACTCGCTCTAAGGTTTGGCCAAGGCACAAGAAACAAAGTCTAAAGAGACCTGGCTCAGGGTGGCCTGGGACACGGCATCCAGCCTGCAGGAGGCTTCTGCCAAGCCTTTTCCCCAGAGCAGACGGGGCTGCTCCGAGCTGGCACGGCTCAGTTAAGCGAAAGGCTTCCCCTGCTCTGCCCTGGCTGGGCGCAGGCTGCAGCCGCCGGGCCCGGCTCTCCGGGACGGCAGGGACTCAGCTGCGGCGGCTCGGCCCCCGGCCGCAGCACGGCTGCCGCAAGAGACTGAGCCTGGCAGAAGCTGCTGCCAGGGAAAGGTGGCCAAGGAGTACCCAACAAGCACGGGAGTTGCTACGCTGGGGATGTGAAGCGTGACAGAAGACATAGCTCAGTGCCAGGATCTTGACCCAGCATCAAAACGATTCAGCGTGAATTATCCTGAAGTTTGTGATCAGATTCCTCATAATTCACACTTAAACTCTGTTTTCTACTCCCCTTTTTCCATTCTCAGCTTCCTGCCTCATTCCGTTCTAGTTTCCCTATCCAGCTATTGCCTGTCTGATTCTCTGATCTGCGGTTTCTAGGTACAACTATTCTCTCTCACCAGCTTTCAGTTTTACTATCTTCCACATAATCAAGTCTCTTTCCATTATTTTCTCCCACTGACACCTCATTTCACATTACATAAAGCAGGGGAACCATGTCCCCTGCTCCTAGGGCCTTAGGCTGGAACAAGGTCTGCGTAGTCTGCTTGAACACTAGTATGTACCAGTTTTATTTTCCCCACTAGAGTCATAATTCAACAAAATTAAACAATTTTTTTCTCTAATGAAGACAGGAGAAGGTACTTCTTGGCCATCAGAGGAACACTTTAGCTAAGTTTCTAGTGCCTACTTAAATATATAGGTCCTAGCCAGTCTCAATCTATATATCCAAGGAGGGGAAAGCATATTTTCTACTAAATTCATTCCCTGAAATAGCTGAATCATTCTGGTTGACACAGAAAAAATACAGCCTTGGGAAGATACCTGACAATGCAATTTTCATACTGAGTGACAAGTCTAAAAAAGGTAAGAAATGCTGATAGCAAGTTCTTTTGATGGGATGCGTTGGACAGAGACACATATGAGCTTTACTAACAATATTAACAGATGATACCAATAAAATTATTTATTGCAAAGCAGAAGCTTTTTCAAATATCAGCAACTTGCAAAGACTGGCCTCTACCTAAACATCCATTAGCCCAAAGACTACAGAGTCAACATAACTTGAGCCCTAGGTCCATACCAGCAGCTTTCTCCATGAAGGCAGTAATAAACCACAAAGTACTTCCATTTCCCAAGTAACTTACCTTATGATATTCTCCTTATAACCTCTCTTATAATTATCAACTCCTCATTTCAATATGCTACCTAAGAGCAAGTACAAAGGGAAGAACAAAGAAAGAAATATATGTTGACTTTGATTTGTTGTTGTCCCTCTGGTTCCCACTAATATTTTGGAGGAAAACATCTTTAAAAAAACTAAGCAGAGAGAAAGTGAGAGAGGCACACAGAGCGGAAAGCTCATATTCTAAAGGAGCTAGAAGGCACCAGATAAAAGCTGATAAAAAGTAGGTCAGCTAATGATTCACAGCATCCAGTACTCACAGAACCCTGCTAACAACAGCAGGGAAGATGCAAATGCAGAAGATAATGTCAAGTTCTTCAATACAGAGGAAATGGATATAATGGAAACAACTGGTTCTGCCCACATCTGTATATGGAAACTGCAAGTGTTGAGAACAGAGCTCCACTGATGATAATCTTTACTTAGTGTCCTCTGGAAACTCAAAAGTGTACATTTGAACACCCATCTTTCCTGGATACTGAGACTGGTGATGTGAGGACCATGAATAATCATATTTTCTATTAAAGATTTTATTTTATTCATCCAACCTACCATTTTCTCCCCCTGGCATCACTGAGGGCAGATGAATGGGGGCAAAACTCTCAAAAGTAAAAAAAAAAAAATAAAATAAAAGGTAACATCAGCTTTATCAATAACAAATCTCAGATAACTGTTGGATGGCTTATCAATCTGATATGACAAATGTTCACCCAGTGGTACAAACAACTTCTTTAAAAGTTATATAGTCAATGCAGAAAACAAAGGACAAAGAGGAAGGTAGCTCATTAGATAAAGATCCATTTTGTGTTTATAGGCACCCTTAAAACTGCTGACAACGTCTTCCACAGGGGAGAAAACGCTTGTTAATAAATGAAGGCTCTTGCAGCCTCATTCTGCGATGAGGCACAGTGAAATCAGTGGATTTAACAGGTCTTAATATTTATTAAGAAGCTTGAGTTACCTAACAGCAATACACAGCAATTTCAAGGTGGGATTCCAGTGTTAGAAAGTGAAATCTCACCAGCATAAACAAAGGTGGCCTGGAAGTACAGAATTCCTCAGATTCTCCAGCCAGCACTGCTGACACACAAGCTCACGGACGTTCTTCCGCTTTACTATTCGTGACCGCGTAATAGGCCTGCGACAACCGCAGCAACTGCTCAGAAGCAAAAAGGCAGTAATTTATTTATGTTTTAATGTCTTTTGCCAGCCTGAAAGCAGGAGGCAGAGCTCCCTGTGCCCTGCTGGCTCTCCCCAGACCACGGGATGGGACCTTCTGCAGCAGCAGGGATTGCACCGCTCCTTTGTGCAGAGAACAAAACCTGTGACATTCACTGCTGTAGCAGCCCTTCTGTGCCAAATCAGTCACCTCACTATTTTGACAAGAGTGTATATTTATGTGAATTAGAACCAGCTCTCAAGGAATAAAGAGGGTTTCATCAGAAAACCTGCTAACATTTATTTGAAATTCCAGGATAAAAACCCCTAATCAGCTCTGGGTCAGAGGTTTTGTCTTTTGTGAAGTGACAGCAGTTGACATCAGCTGAAAACTTGGCCCATTATCCCCGAGGTCAACGTTCCTAAAATAATTGTCATGTTTCAAAAAATGCAAATTTATGGCCAGTCTTTTTTGACAGATTCTATAAACAAAAATAAATAGACCTAAAATAGACCTCAGACCTGGCTGGTTTGTTTCTATATTAAAATACAGGCATGGAACCTCAAAAAGCTTAAAAAAAAATTCTGATCAAATAGGTTGTTATTTTAACAAAATTATTAAAAAAAAAGTTAATGCTCTTGAAATTTTATCCAGAAGATAAAAGGAATACTTTAAAACCGGCATTTTTATTTTTCTTTTTTAATTATTTACACACAGACAAGCAACTTACTTTTTTAAAAGAATTAAAGTCCTGAAAAGAAAAATCATAATTAAATATTTGTTCTTATCATAAAAAAATAATTTAACTGATCCCCCTCAACAGTTTAAATTTATTTGGCAAAAAAAAAGGTATTTTTAATTGGTCATTTCAATCCAGGACCAAGAATATCATAGAATTTATTACAAAATCAAAATTTAATTTTGTGACAAGATCTATTTAACTTAAAGTTATTGGGATATTCTTTTTGAATACTTGTTCCCCAAAGATTCACTGGGCCAGATTGATTCTTATCAATTAATCTTCACTGATTTCACCGTGCAATTTTCAAAGGAGGATTTGATTTTTATTTCTTTAAAATGTCCGCACATGCCATTAGTATTTCTCACCACTTAGATCCTAAGTCAATTTGCTTAAAAATGGCTACCCCAAAAGAGGAGGGCAAAACCCCCAAACCTCTGGCAAAATATACTTTTTTAATCCTACGTAGAGAAAAAAATACCTTAGTTGAGAAATCTCTAGTCAAAGCAAATCACAGTCCATCCTTTGCCTAGTATGTAATTAAAATGGAGCATGTTGACGCATTCTTGGTTTTTTTCAGTACATATTTTCATATTTTGATTAACGGAAATTCCAGCTGGAAGAACGTAATTTATTATTATTATTAATTACCCATTATTATCCATTATTATTTTTATTAATTATTATTTCATCTTCCCGCGATCAGAGACACCCTTTCCTCAGACCCCCTGCCCCCCTTTCGCGCGGCCGAGCGTCCCCGTGACGCGGCCAGAGCGCTTTCCCGCGCACCGGCACGCCGCCATGGCGCCGCGGCTCNGCCCCTCCTGGCCCCTCGGCCGCGGTGACGCCCGGCCGCGGCCGCAGGGCGGGCAGGCCCTGCCGCCCCAGGCCGCTGGCAGCCGCCGCGCAGATCCCCTCGCGGGCGCCTGAGGTGTTTAAGGCTAACCCGGCCCCGCGAGGAGCCCGTTGCTTTCGGCCGGCGGGTGGAAGTGCTGACGGACACGTTACACGGTCTGGCCAGATCTCACTGCCGTGGCCGAGCAGCGGTGCAAAAGTCGGGATCTTTTAGCAGTTAAACCTGCTGGAAAAGCCTCAGCAGCTGCTGCGGCCGTTACAGTTTGAGTTTGTCATCCTGCGGCAGTTCATTAGCTGGGCTAATTGTGCTGTGTCAGCTAAGGCAGGGGGCCAAGTCGCCTCTCGTCCCTCGCCTGAAAGACAGCACAGCCCTCTGCTCTGAGGGGTGCGTGCTGCAGAGGGGGAGAAGGCAAACGCTCAGCAAAGCGCCATGGCTGCTGCCCTCTCTCCCTGCCAGTTCACAAGGCTACATCTTTGTTTTGTGCACGCTTCAAGAGCTTACTCCCTTACAGTGAACGAGTTACAGTTACCTTTTAAAGTTTCAAAGGTGACAGTGATGTTTTCGGCATGCTCAAGAAACGTTAGCAGCTTTGTAATGATCCTTCTTAACATAAAGAAATAGAAACCACGTTCCTGCTAGTCCAAGTACTAGCATTTCTAGAAGAAACTAGATTTCTTACGCAATAAGAAATCCTCATTTAAATTTGCTGAACAAGTGAACAGACAAGGTAGATGCTGCATAAGCACGCACAGCTCCCCACTACTATTCAGTGTTTCATCTAGACTATAGTGAATTACTTTGATCCGGATATTTCTGCTGCATTAAATCGCTGATCTGAACTATTAATTGTGTTAAGAGCTGTTTATAGATATACAGAAATCTCATGAAAAATTTCTTTTTGTTTGATGGTTTAATTTTTCAGGATTACAGCCTCAGAAAATCAGGTTGGTAGTTATATCTATCTGCTGGTTTTACTGTGTTTGCTGCTGTAGCACTATCAAATATAATGCTATGAAGTCCTTTTGATCCACACCTACTCTACAGTTCCTTTTCAAAAATATGCATTCTTTTGCCTTTGTAGGGTAGATGATACTTCAATTTCAATTCAGTGTAAATATTTGACAAATTTTTGATTACCCAGACAGAAATTCAGATAATCATGTCACATCAGCTTCACTTGTACTTCATATTTGAAAAGAAGAACAACAAAAATATGTATTTTTACATGGCTGTTTTTTTACTGATAGTGTGTGTTCATCACAAGCCTTTACTTTATAAAAGAGGACAGAAGCAGAGCTAAAAAGAACGACGGATGCTCTAAGTCACACATGTTCAACACCATGCCTCTGCTTTTACAACCTGAAAATCCATTCAGTGCAAGAAACAACAGAGTAGCAAGTAAGTTAATATTCCTGAACAGGACTGAGTCTCAGGATCAAAGTAAAAACAGAGGTTGAATGCACAAAATGTGCCAGTCTGCATCTATTTGGTAAGCAGACAAAAACTAGCATCCAATAGCACTCCAGAAAAAGTACTGATACTTATGATCCCACTAGTTTCATCTTTAAAATGAAACAGTAGTTATTGTGTCAGACAGCAAAAAGATGAAAAAGCCCTTCAGAAAGAGATATAAAAATAGGAAATAATAAGACAGCATTAAAATGCCTGAAAATGTGTTTCTTTGCAGTTTAAAATGTGGTGAATCCACAAGAAGGCAAATGCTAAATACTGCTTGTGCTTTAAAAAATCAAATTTGCACAGTTTTCACTAAACTTTTGCAGCATGTAGCAGGAAAAAAGCTCTGGTCTTCTGTGAATGTACCTTGGAGCTACTGCAGAATGATTAATAGATAATATTAGCACAGTTATTGGCCTAGATCTACAAAACACTACGCAATTCCTAGTATGTGATAAGTGTAACCAATTTATGCTACATTCAAATACACTCAGAGAAGCAGGGAGTTCTCAGCATCTCATTGGAAAAATCATGCAAGTGTTACAGAAACAAGTCCAGAAAATTAGACATTAAAACAGGTGATTCTGGTAGAACTATATAAAAAATTGTCTGCAAAATAAGATCCAGAAGCCACCTGTGTAGGTGACCTGTAAGTATAGAAGACTTAAAGATACCTGTTATTCATTTAATTCAGCATATTAATAAGGGAACTCAGATTTCAGGTATAAAACATAAACACTAGGAATTATGCACTCTGCACTTTTGAAGAAGAGATTTGGTGTATTAGCATTGTTTTTATCAGTGTCAACAGAAAGCATGGCACTATTACATTAACAACCAGTAAGGATGCAGGTTTCCTTTCTCTTTATTCAAGGTCAGTGCTCTAACTTTCAATTTTATACACACTTTTAACCTTTGAACTTTTCAACAAAACTGCAAGCAAGCTGAAAACACAATGTCCTTATTAGAAGAAGTAGGTCAACATCACATTTCCTTCATCAAAAGTGTCAAAACCATCATGTCTCTTTCCCCATCCCCAAACCATTGACAGACAGAAACTGGAAGCTGAGAATCACTTGGTACCTGATATATTTATGGTATTCCCTGTTTTACTGTCCCTGCTTGGAGCTGTAGGAAGGATTTTGGACAAGATGGACCTCAGTGCCATCCTAATAGAGCAATTCTTGTAAAGGCTTTCTTAAGGGTCACACTTCTGCATCTATAGCATCAGATGAAAGTCACTCTCCTGTCTGCCTTTCTTAGCCACACACTCAATAAAGGGGTGGGTGGGGAAGGGGGTGATTAAGTCAAATGAACAAATACCTAATTCCATAATCCCAATTTTCAGGCACATCCAGCAAAACTATGTCAAGAATTGTTGCCATTAACTGCATGCTACTTCTACTGGAATGTCTATCCAGAACGCACAAGACATTTTTCAGCAGGAAATTTGCTTGGGACTTGAATCAGCTGGAAGCTGTGATCTTTTCTGTCCTGACACTGAGGCCAAGCTCTGTGGGGAGAGTGGTGACTGAGCTGGGCTTGCTGCTGCATTAGGGGAAGGCACAAGAACTCTCAGAATTTCAGAGGGTTTATACATCTAATACTACGCAGATATCAAATATGTACAACCTGTGATTCTCCTGATTCACATGCCTACTCGGGAGTTAGATCATGAAATAATTACTCATCAAGAGATTAAACAAATAGGGTTTGCAGAGCCTGGTATTGAGCTATACATTTCCCTGTGCATCAAACCATTAAACCGTCATCACATATGTTCATTTTGCAGGTATAAATGGAAATAAAATATCCCAACAAATGCATACATACATGAGTTGCCTTATGGAACTTGATTAGTCTCCACCTTAATTGCAGAACAAAAGGAATTAAATAAGCCCTGGAACTTCTCCCAGTCGTTACAGAGTGGAAAAAAAAATTTCCCAGTTCTTTTCTCTTGCTACATGGAACTTTGAATATTACATATTCTGGACAGCTATAAGGTAGTATGAGCAGGAGTAACTTGTACCCTAGGTTTTCAGGGCCTCAGCAGTGGACAACAGACATATTATACCATCACGTGTTCATCACAGGGGAATTGGTCTAGATGACCTTTAAAGGTCCCTCCCAATCAAAACTAGTCTTTAATTCCATGACTCCTGTTATTATCAAAGCTTTTTCAGCTAGCGTTATAGACTGAAATAGTCTGTGTAGTCCTTGGAGAAAGCAGAAGGTTCCTCATTCTGCCCAGGTCTAATATTTCCATCTCAATTGGGATGTACTTGGCATTTAGATACAATTTTGTATTTTTAAGTCTGAAGCATTAAACTATTTTTATTCTTGTTCTTGCTAATTTTTATTTTTTAATTGTGAGACCAGCCAGAATTCACAAACTGTTTTTATAAGAACAGCTAGAGACAGCTTTGCACAGTGGCACTGGTTTTGACCAGCTCTGTCGGTGCTGCTGCACCAAAGAACCACACACTTCCATGGAGTTCTGTGCTCCTGGAGTGCTGGGGGAAAGCACAAGGCTTGAAATCAGGCAGGTATTGCTTCCAGCTGAACACTTTGGTATGAGGCTACCCCTGAAATCAGCACACTGTTGACCTAAAATTGCCTGGCTTCATCTTTCTGGCCCCTCATGAAGTCCATCCTTTTCATTCTTTACAGTGTGAGTTCCTTAAACTATTTGGAGACATATGGCTTCAGCTCCTATTCATATTTTCACAGTCAGTCACTTTTTATTCTGGTAACCTTGCCAAAAGCAGATTTTGTCAGGTGAAGCAATTTCCATCACATTAGAGAGATTATCTTAGCTGATGTGAGCTGTACACAAGAGGCTCAAGCAAGCACTGGTAGGCTCGTCTGACAAATGTAGGCTTAAATTCTTTCCTTCAGCTGGGTAGAGGAGCAAGAGACTGCCAACTACTCACCGAACATGCAATGAGGCAATCAATTAAATCAAACAC
>WAAG01054014.1:9131-26203 GCA_013390105.1 Tichodroma muraria | reverse complement strand
AAGAAATACCTCTGTTTTCTTCCAGATGCCTGGGAAATTTGGTAGCTTTTTTCAGTACTCCAAGCAAACTCAAAAGTCAGATATTCACATCAAAAATGTTCCATCAGCAGGTCCTTTGCTTTTCTCTTCCTGAAAGTCTGGGGCAGAGAGTGGCAGACACTAGGGGGGATAAAAAAAAAAAAAAAGTAAGAATCTTCATAACAATTCTTAAATCAGAAAACAAAATGATTATATTGAAGAAAAAAAAACACCCACCCAGTTATAGTGAAGATAAGGTGCATGAAAAATGTCAAACTTATTGGACCACCCAGCAAGTACCAAACTCAATAGTTTCCTTCAAATGCTTCCTGACTTGTTTCCTGGACAGACATGCCACAGGCAGCAGCCTGAGACTCTCACAAACCCTCTCCACCCTTCCTTCACGATCAGCAGCTGATAAACAGCCAGACCTGATCTGACTCACATTGCAGCAGAGGGTAACATTAAAGGGTAACAATAAAGAGCCGCTTCACCTAGGAAAGCACAGCTATTTGAGTATGCAGAGCTTCTTGTTACCTCTGCCTCATAGGCACAGGGAAGCATCTCTCATCCTGCAGTGCAGAGTTTCCAGCAGAAAGAATGTCTTTAGCACCAGGAGACAAATATATATTTACTCCATCATGCCCAGAAGAAGAATTTCAGAAGTAACAGTTCCTCACTGCCTTCTGCTGGGCTCTCATCAGCTGCCAGGTGTATATTCCATCCCTGGCTTTGAGGCAGCTATGCTGGCCCTCCACACCTGAGCCAATGGCATCCACAGACTGTATTTTTCCAGAGCACTAAGTCCTGGCTTGCTTCTTCTTTCTACTGAGCTCACCAACATCATTTTCCCTCCATTTGAGGAAAGTTGGACAAAATGATAGAAGCATCTTAACAACCTGTTTAGAATTATCCCCTTTAGAGATCATTACAAACGTTGAATCTATCTGTATTTAAGAGACATATATTTGTCTTCTCTTCATCATATTCTCTTTACTTTTCTATCAGCCATTGACTACATTAAGTGTAAAAGAGAAAAAATGCTTTCAAAACATTAATTCCTCTCCCCCCTCTTTCATTGATTTGCATTCTAGGAAACAGGTTTGCTTATGTATTTGATTCAAAGAACAGAGATCAATCCCATGGCTGCCTACCTTATATATGCGTAATGGGGTATTGTAGTGGCATAGTACACTGGATACTTTGTGGTGAATTACTGCATTGAGCTCAGATATATGATACAATCTGTAACAGATTGTATTTATGTAGCATATATAGAATGTGTATATGCATTATATGTATACTTGCTCATACCTATAATGTGTAAATTTTTACATAGAATTCAAGAGTGTCATACAGCATATAAGAGAGGCTATGGGCTTCAAACGTGGCTTTTATGTGTGACAGTATTCATGCGCAAATTGCTCTGCGTCGAACCGTTAATGAGGCCATATGCAGTTGTCAGGTACGTCTGTCTGTGCACCTTCACTGCAGTAACCTGAGATTACCTATGACTTCAAACTTCTGCAATACATGCAGTTTTATTCCATGCCACCTATTTTCCCATGCCTCTCTGTCTACTGAATTTTGGTTAAAGAAGCTGAAGTATGGGCTGTATCAGTTCCAAGGCTGACTGGCCTGTCCATGTATGTGTCCTGACTGGCCAGCTGGCAGGCCAAACCAAGTAGATAATTACTACTCTTACACTGTAGCTTTTTGTTTAGTCCTTGAACTGGGCTAACCTCCATTACCAAGCCACTGACTCCACAAAGTTTGCAGAAATATAATTTTGTTTGAAACGTCTGTCCTTCTGTCAAATTTGCTTGGAGTTAACCAATAGGCAGCAGGAGAAATGACAGACACATATAGAAACAAATAGAGAGAGGAAATGAATGTGTATGACCCAGTTTCTTATGAAACAATGAAGGGATTAATGTTCTTAGGCACTTCATAGTTGTATGTCTAGTTTAAATTACTTGTCTTGGTCACTTCTACCCTCAATGAAGAAGACAGGCGTATCTAGCAGGCATTTGACCCAGTTAAGGATATGTAGAGGAGCATTTCTTGGAAAAAAAATTTGTGGCACTCTATGGCATATGGGCAGCTATTGATTGGGGATGGCCATCCGTTGGCTTGTCACACACATTAGCTGGAGCAGAAGCTGTGCTCTTTGGTGACCCCAGCAATCAGCCTGGGAAGCTGAACACTCCTGAAGAGGAACCAAGCCCGGACCAATCTGTCATTGTGCAGTTACAACCAGACTGTGTTTCTATAGACACATCCACTTATAGTCCAAAATTTATTCGGAAAAAAAACGTCAACAGCCTTGGACAAAATGTTTCATCCCTGGCAAAATTACCAGTATCAGACGGTGCTGCTGGGTATGCAAAACACAAGAGGGGTTTCTGCATCCAGAGAAAGCTTTCAACAGGCAGCCAGTGCAGGCTGGAGATATCAGGCTTATTGCACAGGCTCAGATGAACCACCTGGGCAGAGCTGCCCACCTGCCCGTGGCAGATTCACTGCACCTATTGGTAGAGGGCAAACATGACTGGTCTGATGCAGCCTGGGTGCATCAGTTTTTCTGTGTGTGCATCACACATTTCTCTGCCAAGGGAATTCCAAGGGAAACCCTTACTATAGTTGGAAGTGCTATTGGAAAATGTTAACAAGAATATTCTTCAAATCGTAGTTTTAAAATGTGTGAAGTCTCTTTGGAATAAAGCAACATAGAATGGCACAGGTGTGGAGCATGAAAGAATTACTGGGCTTGCAGATATATGACTAAGCATAGGCTTATTAGGAGAGCGCTGAAGGCTTCAACAGGAAAGGGCGAAATTTACAGACACACTCAGAACACATGAGAATTACCATTTTCACTTCTAAAATCATGACCAGTCACACCTAGTGTCTGTGAATGTAAAGAGAGAGTCTGAAAACAATAGTTCTGATTTAATTTGCTTTTACATCTTGAAATACTGTGATTATGCTCCTTAAGCTGGAGTGGTGCTAAATTTGAAAGTGTTCTGGAGCACTTAGGAAGGAGATGTAAAATATCCATATACTCAATACAGAGAAATGCAATCTTTTGACTGGGAATCAAACCAGCCATAATCCCTACAGATGAAATTAGCCCAGCTAAGTAGTCTTAGGAGGTCTCCCTCCCAAGTGAAGAGAGATAAAATGTTTCCTTCGGACTGTGGGTCATACTTTCATTCTTGCTTTCAGGTGCCATCTAAACCCTTCGTAGACTGATGACTATTTCTGCCCCTAGGGGTTATATCAGGCCACAGATTCCTAGAGCTGTTCTTTGCCACAGGTAAAACGTATAAGAATGTCCTCTGTCTTAATCGGTGATAGACTCTCCAAAAAACCCAACACATTCCTTAAACTCCCTCAAACCCTCACCTTCATGGTGATGCCAGCAGAGAACTGCAAAGGCCTGTAGTTGTTATATTGACCACAGCTATTTTGTTGTCCCCTTATAACCTTCCCAGATGTATACTGTATTTATCTGTGGCCACTGCTTGCAGACTGTGAGGTCCTTATGGCAGGAACAACCTTTACTGTTCTGTAGATTATTGTCCTACAGTTAGTGTGATGGTTTTATTGTGCTATAATCCTTGACTGTAGCTACAAGAAAATGCCTCAAAATGCAGATCTAGCTCTAGGCAGAAGCTCAGTTTGCCTAGGGACTCTCAGGAAAGATAAACAATCTGTAGCCAAGCCTACTTACCACTGACAAAGCCTTACTTACGTACCACTTACAAAGCAGGTTAGCAGCTGCTGCAGGAAGAGGGGCAGCAGCGTGTGTGGTGGCAGCCTCTCCTGGCAGTCATGTCCTCTGCTTCCATTGACTGCGGTCTCCCCATGTACCAGAAGCAGCAAACTCAGCTCTTGAGGAGTCATTCCTGGTTCTTCACCACACCGGTCTTTTCTCCATACCTCACTTTATTTTCCCTGGCAGTTTCCTCAGCCTTAACCTTGGCAAAGAGAAACTGTTCTTGCAGAGCTGCCCGAGGAGCCTTGAACTGGCACCATCTCCACACATAGAAACATCTATGAATAAGTAACTAATTTTGAAGCTTGCTCAGTTCCTGTTCAGTAATTACACACTGAACTTCAATGTATTTTAGCTCATTTTAGGTGGGAGATGAGTATTCAGCAAAGGTAGTAGCTAAATGCCAGACTTTCTTAATCCTTCCAAAGCACACATGGAATAAGATTGCAGCCTTATATAATGCTCTATTTGTTAGAGGTAGAAAAACAGAACGGTGTCTGTACAACCATGTCTAATGCTTTGGTCAAGCTGTATTAATTATATACACTATTATTTTTCTATGCATGAATCAAAACAGGATTTTTTTTCCTTGTTATCAATAAAGGAAAATGCCTTATTTATGCAGGTGCAAAGTGCTCTGTGTGTGTGTGTACCCTGGGCTAGGTGAATGCAGACTCTTGCTTGGAAGCTATTTGAAAAATACCACTGATTTGTTTGGATTTTTTTGCCAGCAAGGGTTGGTCACAGGGTCAACATATGGGACTGATTTAGGGCGTTATTCAAATGAGCACCCTGTGCCACTGCTTTCTTGCTCTCTCCCAAACCAGCAGCAAAACTATTTCAGCCATCAAAACAACAGTCATTTTGGTAGAATATACATTCCAACCCACAATCTGTGAGTTTACACCTTAATGATTTATCCAGACTAGCTGCTTCTCTATTCCCTGAAATCTTCCCCATGTTGTTATTTAGGAAGTATGAAAATACATATAGCATACAAAAATGTAAGCATGCATTTGTCTGCTTGTATTTGTATGTTTGTGCCGGTGGTGGGAAGTTTAGCATTATGGATGACCTCACGTTGCAAAAATCATCTCTGCATATATATTTTACTAATGCTCTAGAGTGTTCTGATCAGTGTTCTGGCAAGGTCAGTGGCTGGGATTAAAATGTTCTCAATTGTTAAAATGGATGTGATTTAAAAATGCCTCCTCCCTCCTCACAGTTTGTAAAATATTCTCCAAATGCTGGAGAAAAAGCAGAAGCAGGAATGTAAATTTTCAGTGATTAAATAACTCATTGTTCACTACAGACACAACAGGTCCACCTCCTGAATACGAAGCCCTTCAGCAGAAATGTTGTCTGGGAGGAGATCGCATACTACTTTTTGCTTACAGCAGAGGAATAGATGGTTTGACAAATTGCAGGTCATTACAAATCAATGGAAGAGTGTAGTTAAAACCTAATATAGGTTTCTTTCTACTTTCTACCAAAAAAAAGCTGATAGTTAAGTAGTAACAACATCTTCTCTTGGAATGTGGAGGTGAGTAGCAATCAGACAACTGAGGAAAAATTGAAATCTGCTACTGTCCACCTGTGGGGTGAAACCTGACCAAACTTCAGCAGAAAACTAGAGCATCTGGACTTGGGTAGGGCCACAGCAAACTGATATCAGGTATCTATTTATGTGTTGGGATTCCCTCACATGCATGCAGACACACACAAGCCTGCACAGAAACATGCGCATTATGTGCATATTGTGAACAACAAAAAAAAATGTCTACCGAAGAAGTGAATAACCCATAAAACTGTCACTGAAATGCCACACTTTCAGAAAGTGCAGGTTAGAAAAGATGAATCCCACCAAAAAATATTTTTATCAATACCCTTCTCTGATCTACTGTACTGGTGTTTATCATTTATAAGTTGTGTTCTATGCTTCTACAGGTGATGTGTTCCTATATTTTTCTCTGTTCTTAACTATAAGAAGCCTGTAAATGGTACCCTTCAGGAATATGTCTGCAGAGAGGAGTTGTAAGGTACAAAGAGTACTAGAATTTACCAGGACCAGAATTCAGTCTATCACCAAGGAAGACAGCAAACTGGAAGCCTCACTGTGTCAGTCATTCCACCACAACCTAACATTGCAAAGAGGGTAATGGAACTCCGTATGTTAATTTTGTTTATCAGATGCTTGGTTTTGGGTACCACTACCAGCCTGGGAATTGGTAAAGCCAATGCTGCTGCTTCGCAGAACAGCCTCAGTTTCCTCTTGGGCATATGGTGACACGTGCCAGGGCAAGTACTCACATGAGGACATGTCCAAGAACTTCTGACCATCATCTGCTTCCTATAATGCCACTCTCATCTCCTTCAGGTGCTGTTCAGTTCCTCAGGACAGAAAGTTGAGGATCTCTGAGAATTGCCTGTAGTGAATTGTTTGATCCAGTTCACAGGCCTCTTGTCAAATTGTACACTTAACAAGTAGAGGAAATGTTTCCACAGCTTTACAGATGCATAAAAAGCAATCTTCAAACCTTAGAGGAAAGTGAGAAGCTGCATGTTTTGTTCCTCAGCTTGTCCCACAGAAAAAGAATGATATGCACAGAAAAAACTCCAACATATTGCTTAGTTTGCCCACTTTCACAACAGGATGGGGCAGCTATGGGCATGCACTTAGTTTATGTTTTCCCTCACAATGACTCAGCACACAGAGAATGAGGAATTCAGCTCTGATTCATGTAAAAACCTATAGCATACAAAATAAACCGCTAAAACTCTCCTTCCCTATATCATCTAATTTGAGGCTCTCCAAAACATGTGGGTGAGTAATCAACTTCTTAATAACTTTGTTGGACCTATGGGACAATTAAATAAATGATTACTATCTACATTTGGTCATTTATATGTTACCTGGTAGTGTGCCGCATCCCACACCCAAAAAGTCACTGGGAGTACTGTTACATAACTTTTTCCTCACTTANTTTGCTTCTTTCTTTTATCTCTCCTTTCATCAACTTTAACCAACAAATCTCTTCTACTCTCTGTTTGAAGCTTTATCACTAGCAAATTATATTCCGCTTAGTTTTACTGTTCATGCATGTGGAAGATAAGACAGTAGAAAGGCATGGTGACAGCCCATGAAGGCATTACACGGAATCTTCCCTGCTGGTCCCTGAATGAAACGGCAGCAAAGAAATCTTTGCTCACACAGAGATGTGTCCAAGAACTCTTGGATATCATCTGTTTCCAGTAATGCCCTGCCAGGTGATTTCTCACAGGAGGTTTCATTTTCTGCTTGCAGAGGTGCTTGAAGAGGGTGATTTTTTTCAATCTAAAATAATGGTCCCAATGAAACCTGTCTTGTAAAACAGTATAATAATTCCATGGAAGTTGGTGGACATCCTCAGCATGGATTTTTTTTCACACTACTCAGGATTTGTGCATTAATAGGTTGATAAAGGTTAATTACGCTTCAGAACTTTCCTTAACAGCAGTCTATATTTATACCATCATTAACTAGGAGGTCAGGAGCTTAAGAGAACAGCCTAAATTTCCAAACATTTCTTACAAAAATAAGTTGTGCAAACCAAAAGCTGTCCAATAACTGAGACTTCCACAAAGATCAGAAAACAAACAAGGCATTCTCACTGAGCAGTGGTCTTAAACAGGTGGGAGGGCAAGGCTTGTTTTGTACTTTAGGAACTGGGAGTACATCCCAGATCCAAATTTGGACCACCTCCATGGGATCATGGATGTATCCATCTCCATCCCCTCCTCCTTCTCTTCTGCCAAACGGGCAATCACACTGCTGCAAAGCCCTGAAATTTATATGCAGCCATTGAGTGTTTCTCAGGGAATTAAGAGCATGGCAGTTGTGTGGGATGTGGGCCAAATCCTCTCCTCTTATAGGAACACAGCTCTAATTATAAAACCAGATGTTTTGTCTTATTAACACAGGTATTTCATTAGGAGTAATTAGTGCTTGTAGAGTAGTTTCGAAGTTAAATATATAGGTGAGAGCTGAAATTAGGATCAGAATTTAATATACANTATTAAATATTTTATATTTATGGATATAATTCTCGGAGACCACATTTGTTCCTGCACAAGTCTGTTCAAATCAATAGAATTACACTGGGGATTAATTCATTCTTTAAATTTAACCACATTGAAAATAACTATAATGTCCTATGGCTATAATATTTTCATTTTCCATGGGGAAAAATTTGCCAATATGTAATATGGTCTCATGTATCTGATTGCACGTTACCTCCAAAATCTGCTAGAGCCTGGAAGAATGGTAAAGCTGAAGAGATCGTGCTGTTAAGGTTGGAAAAGGGCCAGCTGCATCATTGGCTGAACATGCAGTCAGCCTTTGAAATGGATGTACAAAAATCATGTTCAAATGATGTGACATATGTTGATTACTAAATCTTAAAACTTCTTTGTTGTTTCAGGAAATTTCTTTGTGTGAAGAAAACGGGGCCCAGTCCTAAAGAGGGCCATGGCAGCTACAGTTCCTGATGACTTAACTAGGAACTGGAAGTGCAGCACTGGAAGCTAAAGGATTTGTTATTGTCACTTTAGTCTGGCACATGCTTGAAGAAGTTTCTTTAGAACCATTAGAATCAGAGCTATACACAGAACTCTCACAGTTTGGTCCTAACAGAGGTCTTAAAGACTGTATGACCTATTGGTTTTCTGAATTCATGGTCTAGAATGATCAATAGTTTCTAAAAGATAAAGTATAAAATACTAAGCTACTGATGAAAGGGTAGACTTACATCCCTTTATTTTCATGAGTCAGAACTTTCCAAGTATTTTAATTAAAATATGACACAAAAATATTTTAAAGAACTGGAAAATATTCACAGTCCCTCAAATGTTCTTAGGATATTGTTATTCATACTTTCACAACACTTCTTAAGAGTATTTTAGTTTGGTTTTCAACAACAAATAGAAGTTCACAGTTTCTTGATTTAAAATAGACCTTTGGAATCTGAAACTTCTCATGCTTTTCATTCAGAAATTTTGTTTTCCATAATCTAATATCTTTCAATGCTAACTTTAAAACATTCATGGCACTGTTTTAAATTTTCAGTTTGTTTCAATTATTGAAGGGGTTGATGGTACAAAGAAAAGAAATAGAAGGAATCTCATTAATTTGTTTTCCTGTTCAAAAGTAACTTTTTAATGAAAGCTACACTTTTAGAATTAGTTTTTCATGAAGTAAATGGGACTATCCAGGGAATAGTTGCTACTGATAATAAGAGGCTATGTTGAAACAGTTGATTTTACCTGAGGCTTCAAATAATTATGGATATTTTAATGCTTATTACGCAGTGCTAAAAATCTTATCTCCTGAATTTTTGTACCAGCTCTTGCTGTCTGCTAAAACATCTTTTCTGCCTCTCTTATGTACAATTTATATGCTGCATCTTACCTTACAGATTTGCTCTCCAGCCAGGTGCCACCACCAGTTTAAGAGAGGTTTTCCTCTGTGATACAAATACCTCTTAGAGCTTGTAGATCTAAATGTCATCACATTGCAGCATTTTAGCACGGGGTGATGATATTCTGTTTTGACACAGTGTCATCATGCTGCATCCCAGTAGGAAGATGTTTTGACACAAAGTGCTGACAAAATATCAAAATGTTAACGATTGCTCTTTAATATTCATGTGTTCTGTGATGCCTGGAGCATACTAACTGATAATAGAAAGCCAGAGGACCATTAAAAATAGCTGTTAATATATTTATTGAATTTTTACACAAACAAGTTCCTACTAAAAATTGCTGCCTGGGTGAAGGTGAACACATGTCCTCCATAAGGACTATCAAAGAGGATGTTACCAACTTAGCATCTTAATCTACAGGGAAAAAAAATTTAAACCACAAACTCACCCAAAACCCACTTCCTTTCTTCTTTTATTTTGGCTTTACAATTCACAAAGAAAAATTAACTGATTGTCAGAAATAGTAGCATGGAAGAACTACGACCCTAATCTGAGAGACACAAGGTAGAAATTATTGTAGCTGTCTACATGTGAAGGAAGAGGCCTGTCTAAGAGAAGGACTGAGTTTTCTAAGAAACATCTCAGGCTTTTGGGATGTGAGGTACAGTGAGGGGAGGAAAGGTTTCAAGCTGAAGAGAGTCAGAAGGAGCCAGCCTGCTCAGGGTCCTAGCTTTCTGGTCTGAAACTCACCGTTCAGTATCCTGGATGGGAAAACAGCCAAGAAAGCAGGAAAACTGCAAGAGGTTTGCACTCCAGAACTGGAAGCAGTGACTCTTATCAATTGGTTCACCTAAAGCTGAAGCCCTCACAAAAGTTTCTCAGTATGTTTTCCCTGCAGAAGGGATGCAGGCAGTGTTTTTACTGAACCCAGACCTGAGTTTGTCCTGAATAGCAGCCCTGTGTTGCAAGGCTGCAGCAGCAGCTGGGGCAGAGAAGCTGCAGATCGAGGCAGTTCACCACCCAGGCTGAGATGAGCAGCAGCATGACACTGGGTCAAAGGCAGGATTTGTACAGTCAGATGTTCTCCCCACTGCCCAGTCTGTTCCCACACAGCACTGGCACAGAGAGCTGCACAACAGCCACGTTACTCATAATGTTTCATTACAATGATTTTATTTTCATCAGTCAGCTAAATTACCTTATTTTTTTTAGCCACAGCAATTTATTTATTTTAAGGCAATGATAATAAACTAGTAAAATAATTACTTTATCATATGTAATGATTAGTGGACAGCATGACATTTTTCTGACATTTTTAAGGTGTAAAACTCTGGAACTATTGACAGTGGTGACAGAGACCAGTAGTTGTTTTTCAGTCTTCAGAGCTTCACTTCTCTTTATGACTTTATATTTGATATCACAGAGTTTAACAGAAATGTGACTTATTGAAAAATGACAAACGACTCTTGAGAAATTTTTAATCCAGAGGTATGCCTAAATTCTATAGACTAGCATAAACATGAAATTATCCCTTGTCATCTGCAAATATGCAGTGCATGCAAATCCATTCTGCTTTGTGAACAGTTACTGATTTCTCTGGATCTATCAAAGGATTAAAGGTTACTTACTTAGAAAAATGTGTATGCAGAACCAGATCCTTAATAAAACTTGTGTCTGGACATGTTACTCTGTTGTCATGAATTTTCACTAGCTGTAACAGTACAGGCTTCCTATCGTTATAGTATTGAATTACTTGCACTAATGTCCATGAAACTTAAATTTCATCCCTTTCTTTAAGAGGTGACAGCCAAGAAGAGACTCACATATTCTTATAGTCTGAAACAAATACTTTAGCTTAATAATTTAACAATATTTCATCCTAAAGGATTATCGTTAATGTAGTGATTTGGTCCTGAGCCCAGTTCTCCGAGGATTAGTATCTCCAAAATTTCTGGCACATGTTTAACTTACATTTGAATATAATCAATGATTGTTATGAGGAATGGCCAGAACCAGCAGTCTGTGCAGAGCGTGTCCTTCACTGTTATAGGCTGAATCCTTTAATATTCTGCACCTTCACTTCTTATTGACTTCTCTTGGAGCTACAGTGCTCAGAATAAATAAAAACTGACTGGATGATGACAATTTCACTTTATGCAGCCTTCAAGGTTTAACAGTTGTTTTGGTTTCACATTGAATTGTCTGTTGTTGTACTGAAATCTGAACTTCTCAGTGAGGATACCAAGCAACATTTCTTATTTTGTTTCCACATCACCTCAAATCCTGTTAAAAACCTGAAATTACCTTTCCCAAATGAATGCAGTAGAGTGCAAGACAGTTTCTCTTTTTTATTTTTTTTTTTTTTTACCCTTGTAAGAAAACACAAACAAAACCGCCTCAGAGTTCAAAACTTAAAAGGGGAAAAATTAACCTGAGGGCTTTTGTCCCATTAATAGGTGGGAACTCCAGCACTTTCTTGACTCTGGACCCCTGGGTGTTGCACAGCCTTCATGTCACTCAGAGGCCCTTGGGAAATGCCCACTTACACCTACATGGCCAAGGAGCATGACTGGTGTGTGTGTGCACAGGCCTCGACTTCGGACTCCAGGCAGGGTGAGCAGGAGCAAGCACCGCCGCCTCGCCCACATGGGAGCTCCACGTGACAGCATAGATGCACTCCTAAAACAATTTCAAGTTGTTTCTAGACAAAATCTGTAGTTAGCAGGTGATTGGGTTTTTATAAAAATATATGTAAATGGTAAACACATGCTTTAGGGCTGGGTTCCATAGCAGATGGATGTGATTATAGCACACCACTGATTTACAGAGACGGGTAGGAGAGTTGTCATCTCTCCCTCTTTCTCCGCTCCTTCATGCTTCCTGATGCAGCCAAGCATCCAGCTCTGCCACAGAGTTTTCTGCATATGCCCAGCAAGCCTGACGTGCCTCTCGCACATGTGCTGGCCATCTGTACAGTGCATGTGCAGGAGCTTCAGCGAGCTGCTGTGTTCTGCCTGGGATTTCCTGGACAAAGGAATAGGAGCTGTATCTACATGCACTTGCACCACGTTGAGGGTGTGTGACCACAAATTTGGCCAGCGTGCTGGGGGCTGAGTCCAGCCCCAGAGCATAGCTGACTTCAGCTGCAGGTCTGCCTGTTTGTCGTGGGGTGTGCTCCTTTCAGTTCTAGTCATTCTGTCAGTGCTGGCATTGATCTCCACTTGACTTACCTTTCAGAGCCCAGACAGACTGGGGAAGTCATTGCCTTCTGCAACTGCAACCATGTGAAAGGTCTCTGAGCAAATCCTCTCGCTCACTCAATTATCCCTTCACTGAAGTGATTTGCACTGCCGTGGGTGGGGAGACCTGAACTCCCAGTGCGCCACTCTCATTTATCAGGTGAAATGAGGCAAAGACAGTGA
Source organism: Tichodroma muraria (assembly GCA_013390105.1). Taxonomy (NCBI): domain Eukaryota; kingdom Metazoa; phylum Chordata; class Aves; order Passeriformes; family Sittidae; genus Tichodroma; species Tichodroma muraria. The sequence goes on along the minus strand of WAAG01054014.1, from coordinate 13,523 downwards.
GGTCAGTGAGTGTCCATGCTGCTTATAAGAGGCAGAGCTCTCTAGCCTGTCATTGCCCAGATTACTTTAGAACTCATTCCCTTCCCTGCACACAATCCCCTTTATCAGCCTCTGCTCTCTACTTATTGGCAGGAGGAAGCTTGTTAGCCTTTGTCACCACATCCAAGAGAGAGATGGGTGCCACTGACAAAAGCCACACCACAGAAAGTAATACTCACGCTACTGGAACCGGCTTTCTTCATTCTTGGTGCATCATCTGAAAAACTCCTCAGCCCCCTGACATATTTTGACGGAAATCAATATTAGTAAGAAGACAAATCAGGAACAGATGGAGAAAGATCACTTAAGACTGGCATTTTGGTCCTTGGACAAGAAATGGTAATGTAACCACATTACTAAGCAAGTTTCAGTGAACCATTTTAGCCTGGTTTCCTGTAGAAATGGCTATGCTATAGATCTGTTTTTCTCTCTTGTTCCTAATTCACATTTCTACCAAGATTCAGGGAAAAACTGGAATCTTTAGGAGAAAGATTTCATTCATGGAAGTCCTGTGAAGAGAGGTCTGTTTACAGAGAAAAGGTATCCTGTAAGTGTCCCAGCTAAATCTGACCTAGATCTGCAGGACAGCAAATTTCTTTTTTTTTTGGCATCATACCAATGACTTTTCACTATTACAATCAGTCTTTATAAACAAAGTGGTCCTAGCTTAGTTTCGACAGGCAACATTTGTGCAGATTCTGAAGCCTGAGACTCTGAAGTTTGAAAATTGTTCTTTAAAACTTCACCACAGAGCTACAGCACAGCTTTCAAGGACTGACAAACCCAGGAGTTGTAGAGACTGTGAGGATACTTCGTCCAGCTCGGCACCCTCTTATAATTAAAAACTTATGAGAGACCAGTGAGGAACAAATATGTGTGAAGAATATGCATTACTTCCTCCAATCTGAGAAGCCTAGTTGCCTTTCCTAGAGATAATCTAGATATTTACTTGAGAGATTATAGGTATTTAGTTATTGAAAGGTAATTCTCAACTATCCATCCTATTATTTCTGTCTAGATTCGACACTTGAGTGAGTGACGCAGAAAGATTTCATCGGCTTTCAGGGTAATGAAAAATTATAATCATATAGACCAAGTTTGGCTATTCATCTTTTTCCTTTACTGTAAAGACACACCAGGATATCTGCTTGTCCTGACATCAAACCAAGATTTCTTTTGATGTAAACACAAATGCTATTTTTTGTTTCTTAAGAATAGGCAGGATACTCTGGCCATGATTTTACCGCTCTTGTTCAAGTATGTTTCTACAGGGTGTGCAAGGTATGAGAAAAACTGAATATATACATGCTTTTGCATAAAGCAATCATGAGAAAGTGGCCAGTGGTGAGCATGTTCTCCAGCTGAGAAGTGGGATGCAATGGAATCCTATTGTTACAATAAAAAAATGGGAAATATGTGTGCACAGCAGCTGTCTCAGAAGTGATACAGCAGTTGCTTTTTCTTAAAGTTAAAATGGACATTTACTTAACAGAAATTTTGGGGTTTCATTCATATGATAGTAGTCCTTTAACAGAATGCTTTGTATTTTACTATCTTTCATTTTCTTGTCTCTCTGAACTAGAGTTTTCAGTGCTGGTCTGGCATAAAAGCAGTAACTGTACTTATATGGCCTCTTCCATAGAGAGTTGCCCAAGCAACTGGAATTGCAAAGACAATCCCTAGGAACAGGTTTTGAAAAGGCTCTTGCAGCCACTTCCCCACTGCTCCTCATGGAGTAAAGAAAAAATTGCTAATTATCCTCCATTTCTCCAATTTCTTGTGTGTATGAAGTGTGCAAAAAAGCTTACACAGTTTAAATCTCAGGTGTTATTTGTGTAGCATTCCTGGGAAGAGATTTTGTCTCTGTGCCACTGGCTGCATTATTAGTTGGCAGAGCAGAGGTCTGACCGTTGCTGATGGTCCCCAGAGCCACGGTGAATTTGGCTGCAGCTCTGGAGAGACACGTCTCCTCTGCGCTTTAGACATCTGTCTGCTGTCTGGTGAGGAATATGAAAAATCACAAGGCTTGAACTCCATACCTTAAATGCATCTTCTTGTCATAAGCAGTATCATATGAGAGAAAATTAAATACAAGCTGTAGGATGGTCCAGCTCAGGGCAGCACCCTATGTTGCTCTCAGAAACCATCTAAAAATACACATAAAAAAATCCAGAGTAAAATCTTCAGCTTCCTTCTGAAACCATATATTTTGGTGATCATGGAAATATGCCAAAGGCTAAGTCTGCACACAGAGCTGTGTTGAAACCAAAGCAAATATTCGAAGACCAAACATATAACTTCCTTTTCCTCGCTGTGGAGCTGGTGGAGTCTCTTCTCCTTATGCACAGAAATCTTTCAGAAATGTTTCCTTGAAGATGAGGTTTTTTTCTTGTTTACTATAGACTGAATCTACTCTCTTCATTAAGTACAATTCTGAACTATGTTAGTAAGGATAAAAACAAGGCTCTGAACTAAAAAGAAAAACAGTTATCAGCTGCATTTTCTGAACTGGCAGATTCTGAAAAAACCGTGTATTTTTATGCATGAGGCAAATACAAGATCTTGCTTTAAGAAGGGTGGTGGTTTTGATAGAAATCTTAGAGTCCTAGAACACTCACCCTGTCGAGTGCTAAATACCTTTGATGAATATGAAGTGCAATGTGGTACGCAGATGACAGAGAAGGCGCTTAGAAAGCACAGAACAAAACAAAAAAATCCTAACCCTTGGACAGTGAGATTAAGCAGATAGGATGATACTATACAGAGCTCCAAAGACACTACATGTGCGGACATGCACTAAATCACAGCCTTTTATAAAGTCATGCAGTCTGCCATTTCAGATCCTTCATCAGCTCTAGTGAACATGATGGACTGTCTGGTGAGCGGGTGCAGTGCCATGCTAACAGATGGGTATGAACATAAACAGGCAAGAGACTGCACAGGAGCTTCAGGATGGGCCCACTCAGGTCACAGGTAAGACAAGAAGGAATAAATTTTCATGTTGTTTCTATGGTTTCCACTTCTTGGCATCTGCATGTGTGATTTGAACACCTCTCTGGGGCTGGATTGCTATGAAAGATTGCTATAAAACAGTTTTTGTGTATGCAGAAGGCAGGATCTTTAAAATCCAACTACTGTGAGAGCTTCAGGACAGAAGGTGGAATGATTGGGGAGAAAAAAGCATGGATGAAATTTCTTCCCATTTTATCAACACAAAATCCCTTTGAGTAAGCAGAGGTCTGCTTGCTTTCAGTCAGCTCTGTGTTGTCTGCACTGAGCAGGTGTGGAAGATGCTTCTTCCACAAAAAAGCCATCTTGCAGGCAAACCCTGCTGATGAACAGAGCCTTCTGTGTGGCCATAGTGTGATCAAGTGATCTTCTTTTAGTGGGTAGAGATTATTCTAGTGGCTTTGGCATCTCAAATTGAAAGCAAGTTGCTTGAGCAGCAATCTATTTATTTAATCATTTGCCACACAGTATGCATAGCTGTCAGATGACAAAAATCCACCTTATTTAGTCAGCCAAAACTATTTTTGCAAATAATTGGTTTTTATCTTGCTTCATCCCAGAGGAATTAACTCTCCCTTGATATAAGATCTTTGTCTCTCTCAAGGTTCCTCAGATGGACTACTCTGCAGCTTTGCAGATAAGTTTGTCATTGTCTATCATTTATATTATTTTAGTTTCGAGGCACTAGGTCAAACTCTGTCCTCACTTACTCTCATTTAACCACAGAGACTTCAGAGTGGCTGCAATCGAGGATGGAATCTGACCCATTGTGTTTGTTTTCAATCACAATATGCGTGACTTAATGTTGCCTTCTCTTTTTATTTTAATCTCCCAGGACAGCCTGAAGAATCAGATGTTGAATCTCAAGAGATTTCTACCCAGTGAAATATTCTAAATATGTCAGGAAAAATGTTTTGTTAATTCCAGCTTGTTGATTCACCCAGCCAGCTGGCTAGGCAGTCTCAGCCACTACATGCTGCCATGCAAACTGGGAGGTCAGAGCTGGGCACAGACAGGCAGGATGGTGGGACCATGTACTACAGCAGATTGGAAGGATTCCATGTATTGCTGTAGATGATGTGTTGGGTCTTCTGAAGGAAGGGGAGGTTGCATGCCAGCAGTCACTCAGCACTTCATTTAACTGACTGAAGACGAGATAAGTTGGGGTAAAGGCATATCCCCGTGTTTCCACCATCCTTGACGAGATTCTGCCCTGTTTTTTCCACCAAAGGCATCGGAATTGCAGTGCGCCTATGAAGATAGCAGAGCTGGTGGCTCTGCCTCGCCAGCCTCCAGATCTAGTGATACTCAGTGAATGATCCCATGCAGACAAAACACATCTTC
>WAAG01053999.1:5044-20924 GCA_013390105.1 Tichodroma muraria | reverse complement strand
AGAAGTTTTCTGGTTTCATCTGAATATTTAAAGAGTTCACAAAGGCAGCAGCCATGCCAAAGCAATCAAGTGATACATTTTAGACTGTGCTGAAACTGTGGAGCTGCAGAGCTGCTCCTGGCCTCTGCCGCTGGCTTGATTCTTGAGGCTGGAGAGAGGGGGTTAATGGATTCTTCTTTCCACCCCTCGGTCTCATTAGGGTTAAATCAGTCCAGAGTAAACTCCACTCAGGAAGCCATCCCCGCCCGGTCTCAGTGGCGTGATCTCTCGTGGCTCCGGGACAGCCCTGAGGAGCTCTCCCAGCGACCATGCTGCTGGAGAAGGAAACTCGAATTCCATCAGCCAGATATCAGCGGCCGTGGCTCGGCCCCGCGATCTTTTTCCCCTTCCCATCTGCGCTCGGCCTGGCCCGACCCCCGCCAGCCCCTGAGGGCCGTGGGGGGGCAGCGGGCCGGGCAGCAGTTGTTACCTCTGCTCCAGCCGGAAACCAAGAGAGAGCTGGTTCCCGTGTTTGCACTTAAAAGGTGTATTCGCAAAAGGCGTACCCACGCTTTCATTGGTTTTATCAAGTGTCAGTAACATACATTGGCCAATCACGGCCAAACTACTACACATGACTATATCTCATTCTGTTGTATTTTTCTACAACAGAATTTATTTCTGTTGAAAATAAATTTTCTTTAAAACAAACTGAAGAAGGGGAAGCTATGAAGAGGACAGACAAAAGCAAAAGGGATGCACTATTTATTACTCTCTGCCTGCAAAAGAAGAGACATCAACCGTGCTTACATAGAGCAAGGTAGAAATGTTTCCAGTTTTGTGGATCTGGATTCATTCATGGCCAAGTATAGTCTCCTTTTGCACTCTTGCTTCCCTTTAAGTAAAACCCTGGCGTATCGTTCAGAAAAAAGTGACAGGAGTCTTCCCCTAAGTCTTTCTTCCTGTTGCCTATTCCATCAGTATTGCGTACATTAATACCTGCAGCCTGGTTCTGACGGCAAGCGGATGAAATAAATCCCTGACACCAGCACCGTCTGCAGGAATAGCATATGGCACCAGTTCTGCTGGTGCAGGATATCAACAGGTACTTTGTCAACATTACTTCCTCAGACACAGCACTGCAAGGTGCCTGAGCAGCAAGGAGAGCTGTTTAGGATGATGGCACTCGCAATCTTTTCTGCAGTGGGTGTTTTCCCTTCTTCTCTTCCCTGCAAATTTTCATTTTTCCTCTCTGGTGACAGTAGTGCTTATAATGAGGCCTCCAAATAAATTCTGCTACAAACTTTCAAGCTAGCAAGCCAAATCAGCTCCGTAAGACTGAGTGAGGCAAAGAATAAACTCTAAGACAAGAAGTTTTGTACTGACTTGGCATTGCTTTTGACTAAACAAGGCATACTCCTATCACTGTATGAAGACTTTCATGGTGTTTTTCAATAGACTGTGGGCAGCTCCCAGACTCACAGTATTTCAACACCCTACTACTTTTAAGTTATTTATCTTTAGCTCCCTTCTGCTGCAAGGAACAAGCTTCTTTCCTTGTAAACAGTTTGTAACGAATTTATTAAAACTATCTCCATCGACAATTCCAAAAGCTATTAGTATTAAATATTGAAACTAATTTTAAGAGCCTAAAGGGGGTATTTTCAATTTAATGGCTAGATAAATACCACCTGACATGATGGCTGCTTTCATTACTTTGTTTCAGGTCTACTGCCTGTAATGAAATTTAATTAAATTGATTTGGGTACTGTACTTAAAGGTACAGTATACAGCAGTGTCCTGCAGAGAAGGAAGCTAACTCAAGACCAAAGTATGTGACACTGAATTTAAGAAACTAATTTACTAGGCACAAACTTGATCTAGGAGAGGAAGAATAAGACAAAAGGATTTGACAAATTGGAAAGCAATTCAATGCAACTCTGTTACAGAATGGATGTATTTGTTAAATGGCAGTAATTAATTAATAGTGGCAACTACACACTACAGGAAGACAGAGAACAACCTGAGTACAGATACACCATTATACATCCTTCCAAAGCATCTTCTACTGGGCATTTGTCTATTTTGAATATACTGAATATATCCATTATACTGTTATATAAATTATACTTCATAAAGTCCAAATGTTAAAGCTTTATTGGCAGTGACATCTTTCTGACAATATCCTCTTGGAAAAGCTGCAGGATTAAAATTGGGATGGGAGTTGGATGACTGCTATAGAAAATGAAAGTGACACTGTAGTCTCTGTGATCACTTTTTACTGGGCTTAAGGGCTGAACAGGTTCTTTATCTCCCTGCTCAACTTTCAGTCATTTTGAAAATAAATCATGTTTGTCAGGCCCATGGGAAAATAACTGTTTCATCAGGGTGACTAAACTTATTGTGCCAAACACCTATTGCATGTGTCTCATGAAAAAATAATTTGTTTTTTCTTTCTTTTCTTGATATCCTCTTTGTGTTTAAAATGTAAGGGCAAAATTGGAAAGCAGATTTCTATTGTATTTGCAAGAATTTCAAATTTTCAGAAGTCACTGGTAGTGAAGTCTTTGATTTGTGGAGGAAGAAGTCCTTACAGTAACATTGTGAGGACTGAATTAAATTAAACCCTGATGGGAACTGACAACATGTTCACCCAATAGGGAAGCAAAGCTCCTGCCTGAAGAATTCACAGACAACAGAGGAGTGAGGTGGCCAAGGAATGTCCAGGAGCCAGGGAAGGTATGGTGCCTAGCCTGGATACCTCATGGTATCCACTCAGAAAGAAATCCCACAGCAGTCCATGTGGTAACAGCCATGCAGCAAAAGTGAAAACAAGCCCTATCCTCTGACTGATTATGCTGATCAGCTGCTGTAAGACACTGACTTGAAAAGCACTGAGTGCTCTAGATAAACTGTATGATGTATGATGGCTGTATGATGGCTCAGTATCTTCCAGTGTTGAACATTGTCAGCAACAGAGAACAGCAACTTCCTGTAAACAGAAAATTCCTACTAGAGAGAAAAAATTAAAATGATGCAACAAATCCAATAAAAAAAACCAGCTAAAGCCTGAAAAACTACAGATAAGGTTGTGTCCTGCATTCCTGAAATTTACAACCTCTCCAACATGCTACTTCTTGCTTCAGGTCTGACCCTCTTGTAACCTGATTTAACAGACATTTTACAGGCAACTTGAAGCACAGAGGACCAGACTTGCTTCGTCATCCTACTTCCTTATCCATAAGCCAGCTTTTTACTGGTTCCAGGATATTAATTGCAGTAACAACTGTTCCCATAATGATTATAAGCTGTAGAAATGTGAAGTTTTGATAGACAACCTCTTGCAGGGATCAGCAACTAGACACACTGTGGTGCTAGAAGTAGGTGAGGCAGCAACAAGGCAAAGTGACTGTAAGTATGTAACGAGGATCTATTCTCTTTGAAATTCAGCCAGACCCTGCTCTGAGCTGCTGGTGCTGCTTTCTTCACAAGCTAAACCACCACTGTCAGGTTAAATGAAATGTCCTGACTGGTGTGCACCAGTGTGACGCTGTCTACAGCATAAGATAAATCTGATGTGAATTAAGTCAAGGCTCATCAGACTTACACAGGTCTGGGCAATTCTTCAGTGGGAATTTGCTGTCCCAACTCTATTAGGACACAGCAGAAATTAGAACTGGATCAAATAATCTACACACATAGCCATATGAAAATTATGTGTATGACTTGACTGTGGTGAGAAATCTGAAATGGTCATAAGGTTGAGGTGATCCATATAAGTATCTCACGGAGCTCTCGCACGGGATTTCCGAAATAATGTGTTTTTTACAATCACCAACAACCACCCTTACTTATCATTAGGGTTTACAATCAGGGATCATATTATTTTGTTTTAAATAATAAAATATAAATATTTTCTAATTTTTAAATTTATAAAATTAAAATAACTTCTTTCTCTTTTGTAATGAAAGAGAAAGAAAAAATAAATTTCCCAGTGTTTCTCAACAAGGATACCAAGCCAGTCTGCCCCATGGCAGCAAGGGAGGAAGCTAACTAGTCCCCACCAACAGGACCTGTGCACCACTGGAGGGGGCAACAAGGAAACGTGAGCTGCTGAGGAAGAGATGCTGAGACAACCATTCTCTAAAAAAACCCTGCCTTTGTACTTGAAGAGTATTTACTTCGGAAGAGGAATTTCAGCTAAATTCTTGCAGCTTCAAAAACTCTAGAAACACTCCTGAAAAACAAACCAACTAGTTTTAGATAAACTATCTAATTTAAACCCAAAGGTGTTTTTTAACTTTTTTCTTTGAATTTACAACTTAAAATTGAATTTACTCTGTCAAATCCTATTAACAGTAAATGACTCCTGAAAGTATTGTTCTTTCTGGATTTGCTTCTGTTGTTTCCAGAAAAACTCAAACCCAGAAAATAATTCCTGGCCATTGATCTGCTTTATGATGTATTACGAATAAACATTATTTTACTGCCATCAGTTACTCTTCAATTCTAACAAATATTAACATCTTTATACCTAGGATTTTATCTTTTGCTTCCAAAGACATAAATCAAGATATGTTGTTCAAGAGAAAAGTAGGGACTGAGCCTGGAAGATCCTGATGATCTCCCAGCTCACATGTCTGTTTGGCTTAAATCCTTTATTCTAAAGTAATTTTAATGGCTTCAAAAGGGCTGCTGACCCCAAGTGTCGTGTGTCCCCTCCTCTCCCAAAGAGTTATGAGCCAAGCACCCAAAATTAACAGACCCAAAGTGAAGACATGCATCACTGAAGCTCATCTTAATTTGAAGATTTTAGTATTTGTGCTTATAGTCTCATTTCCACAGTTTACAGAAGCCAGAAGATTATTTTTTAAAGAGAAATTCATTAAGTTTGAGGGCTTTAAAAATATTACATTAATTTGGATAAAAGAGCAGGAGTTGGTGACAGGATGAGAAATCAGCCACAGTGGTTAAAGGAAAGCACAGCTTGCTTCCCATTGCCTTTTCATGATGATGATGATGAAGCCAGTTGTTTGCTGGTTAAAGGTCATGCTGGGAGCACCACTCCTGGGAGCGCCTCTGAGGAAGGGCACTGCCTCCTCCCCTGCACAGAGCTAACTGGGGGGAGAGGATGGAGACTCTGCTGAGAGCCCCATGGAAGCAGCGCCATCACTTGAGCCAAGGCAAAGAGCAGCAGCCGCAGCAGGGCCCGGCAGGGAAGGACCGGGCCAGGCAGGTGGCAGAGCTCCACAGGAGCGGCCACCTCTCCCAGGGACCCCCAGTGCCCTGTCCCAGAGCCGGATGCTGGGGCTGCCATGCTGCTCCACAGCTGGCGCAGCTGCGCGTGCGACACACGCAGCGCTTCCGTCTCCTCTCTGGTGCCGGGGGCTCGGCCTCAGCGCTTCTCGACCTCTTGCTCTCAATTTCAATGTACATATGGCTTTTACTTAAAAGTGACCATTTCTGCATCGCAGACACAGCAGAGCTCAATTGCTTAAGAAGCTGAAAGAAAAATACACGTTGAAATACGTATTTAGGGCAGCATGAGGCTTAAAGAAAGGCTCCTAGTCAGACAGTCATTAACGGCAGCAAAACTCTCTGGCATTGGCTGAGGATTATTAAGTTTTCTGTAGGCCCTTTGAAGTGACATTTTCAGAATTGGTGGTTAAACTCATTTTTTTCTAAATGAGACATATACCTCCCAGCCTCCATCTCAGCTTCTCTGAAAGCAATGCCATTATTCTCCTACTGTCAGCATTCCACCTCAAAATAATCTACAATATTTTCTCTCCCTGTTTTTCTCTTCCATTGCAGTGCAAGGGGTACTATATCCTTCTGAGAGTATCATCCATTTTTTTTCCTTCAAAATACCATGGATGGCCTTGGTGACTTTTCTCTTTTTTCAAATACAGTTTTTGATGCCCATTGTTATCATCGTCTAATCACAGATCTTGTACCTTAATTTTACACCTCATCTCTTGATTTTAGCTATGAAGAGACGCATGATGAGGGAGAGATAGCGCTAATTACTTGCCAAATCTATTCAAGTGAGAAACACCAAGGAAACTATCCCCGGTGGTTTTATAAAGTGCAGGTCTTGGATGTTTTAGGCAATCAGTGAGGCATTGCTTTACCTATCCATAATTAATTATTGATTTCCTGTTGTGTGAATGGCAAAGATGACAAGACCTAATCTGATGAATAAAACAGCTGCAAGAAAAGAGAATTGTATGTGAGGCAAAGCATGAAGGACAAGACTTCAGATACGGCAGAGTTCATTATTCATTTTGCTAAGGTTATACGCAGCCAAAAAATAAAACTTCCAAAACACTGCAATGAAATGCAATAAATTCATTTCTCAAAGCATCACTTTGCCTCTTATACAGAAATAAAATTGTTTTAATATATTTTAGAGGAAATGAAGGAAGTACTTGGCCCTTCAGCTAGAATTTCTGTTCTTCTGTTTTCTCCTGCATATAGGCATACAAGCTATAATTTTAATTGTTAGAATCACAAAAGAACTACTCTTGCTTGTTTCTTGTATGTGCAAAAAAACTTGCTTGCAAGAAAATGTGTACAATGATTTTTGATTTGTGTTGTAATTTTCATTCCAGTAATGCAATTCCACCTATCTTAACATGCATATGATCTAGAAATTTGAACTCTGGCTCTTGGCCACAAAATTTCAGGAGAGAGACAAGTACTACTTTATGTTCACGGTCAGATTCTTAAATCTACTGTCCTTCCAAAGGCTAGAAACCAATCAACATCTCTTACTCTTACTTTTCATGCATTAAACCATAAAATCAACCAGATACAACTCTTCTATTATAACTGTAAGTGTAAAACATGAAAAAAATCATTATCACAGTAAAATTTGCACCATTTACTTATGGTAAAGAACATGGTAGTGGTGATGATACTAGATAGACTGTGACCAAGAGCCATCAGAAGTCTGTGCTTCCCAAAGAGCAACAGTGCAGCTGAAAACAGAGGATCATTTTACTCGAATGTGGAGCTGTCTGAGATGATGGGAATCAGTGCCCCTTCAGAAATCTCACTGGAGGAACTCATGCTGCCCTTGGTTTTAGGTCAAAAGTTTGTGCATAATACACTTAAATCAGAGAGTTAGAGATCTGAGTGATTACTGCTAAGCTGTGTGAGTTTAAGGATATTCTGCTTTGAACATTCTGCTGGTAGTTCACCGGCACACATGGACATTAATAATGAGAAATGCACATTATTTTTACTGATACACCTTTAACAGTTTCTGATTCACTATAAGTATTGTTAACTCAAAGAGAAACATGCTGTTGGACCAAAGACTACAACTCTCAATTTAGAGGATCCTCAGCTTTCTCTAAAAGCACTCTGAACAATTAAAAGTAATGAAACCAATTCAGAAACTTCCAGTGAAACTTCTCATTTCTACTTTTTGCAGGAAGAAGTAGCTACAGCTCTTTCATCAAGACAAACTGTATCAGCAAGTAAAGGAAGTAAAACACTCAGAACAAAACACACATACTACAGAAAAGACTCCTTTCAAAATACAAGATTTCTTTCTTTTTTAAAGTCTGAAATGGCAGCTATATTTAGGGCATTTTTGAATTCTGTTAGCAGTTGTAGGAAGAGAAGAAGGAAGAAATGAGAAGGACTTCCTCATATTTTTTACCCCACCCATTATTAGATCATGTAAAACATCAAAGAACCAAAGGTAGGATATTGATGCAGCAGCTTAATATTTCATTGACCTTTAATTGAATTAACATGTACTGGCCATATTGAACAAATACTTCTGACCTCCTTATAGAACCCAGAAGAACGAGGATGATGATAGTGCAAGTATGGTAACACAGCTCAGTATCAGCAAAAGACTGTTTATCCTTGTTCCTAATGCAGGAAGAATTACTACACTGTTATGCATCGACTACCCCAGCTCGACTATTTACCTCTGAGACAGAAATATGCTGTGATTGACACAGGAATTAATTGATTTCCCTCCCCTCTGTGCTCCGTGAGTGTGCTATTACTGAAAGTAAAAGTTCTACAGATCTGATTCATTTGCAAAACTATGCAACAACCCCGTTCAAATCTACAGAGAGGAACCAAGTTTCTCACCCATACCCTTTACTGCACATCTACTTTGATCTCTGCCTGAACCTAGATATGCAAATATTAAGCATACTAGTTAATTAAATATGACATTTTGTTCAGAATGGTAAAAATCACATTCTTTGAATGAATTTTAGAGAAAAATAATGACATAAATTAAAAATAGTTTCTCTTTGTATATATCTTTAAAACACCTTTGAAAGTCTTGTAGAAAGACTTCTGGATTTTTTTCAGTATTGTACATATGATTCCAGCTAAACTTTTTTTTTGCCATTAATTAATGTTTATATTAGTTTTAAAATATTTAATACACTATTTAAATGGACAAAAAATGTTCCCAGTGCCAAAAGATATGTAGCTAATTTTCTTAGGTCTCTATTTTCTATTCAAGTATTAAAATCCAATTTTATTCTGAGCTACCATACTTTTGAAAAAACATCTGTAGATGTGACCTATGCATAACCTTCTGGATTCTGGATGCCTCCTCACAGCTCTACCCTAAGGATATTTCAGAAACTTCAGTTATAAAATTCCCTTTAGAAACAAGGTTTTAAGTTAAAGATACTGACTCCTGGGCTGCATTTTAAATTTCTTTTTCTTCAGAGAAGTTCAGAGGGTGGAGTACTTTGGGGACAGACTTTACATGAGTATGAGATTAAATTTCTCTCTTCTAAATCTGTACGTAGCAACCTTAGAGTGGACTTGAGTTTTTAAGTGAACAACACCTCATCATTCCCTTATGAATCAGCTAGAGCTTACCATGAGACCCAGAATCAATGCTGAGGATGCTTTAGTGTCACATATATATGGCTCATCCTAGAAAATTTGATTCTTTTATCATTTGTTTAGCAGCTTGAGTTTAGTAGATTCTGGATGAGAATGGCACCAGCTTCCATGCACTCCTTGGTGATTATCTGGAAGAATTACTGCTAAATTTGGTTGTTGAATTATTGCTTGCTTGCTACAATGCTCACTGCTAGAGGGAAGTACTATCATGCCCTTAACGCCCCCAGGGGAAAAGCAACACTCAACTATAGCTGTAGATACTTTCTAAGCTCACAACTAAAACCATTGAGGTTTATTTCTTTACACATTCCCAAGGTCTCTTTGTTTGGACATAGAATTACAGAATATCCTGAGTTGGAAGGGACCCATCAGAATCATCAAGTCCAACTCTTGCTTACACAGGACCACCCCAGGAGTCACACCCTGTGCCTGAGAGCAATGATGTCCAAACCCTGCTTGAACTCTGTCAGGCTTGGCGCTGTGACCGCTTCCCCGGGGAGCCTGCTCCAGTGCCCAACCACTCTCTGGGTGAAGAAGCTTGACATAACATCCAACCTCTGGGTATTGTGGGCATCATGCTTAAAGGGAGCATCTTCGAAGTCTACTCTGTGCTGTGTTTAAGTTTTACATCCACAGCCTGTTTGTGTATACATTTACAAGCATGTACGTAGAGGTGTTTACCAGCAAACATACAGATACGTTGTCTAGCAGACACAAAAGTATTTGAAAAAAAAAATCCATTAGTTTTGCTCTAATTTTGCTCAATTTTCATACCTGATTTTTTTTTTAAAGTCTATTCATTATTGAAAGAGTACAAGTAAGGGCAGGTCTGTTGTCATGAAAAATGATCATCTGTATTGAATTTTCAGTTCAGTCCAGACTATCTTAGATTACTATTAATATTTTCAATATCATCATAGATATGGAAAATGTTTCAGAGAGAAACATGTAAATACTGGAACATAACTAAAGGAATGGTAGGTGATACTGCATAGTAAATAAATCTTTGTTGAGGGCATAAGAAATTATTTGACTATGTAAAATGCAAAATTATTAAAATAAATTATGATTATTAATATACAGTAACTTATGGATTCCAGAAGGATAAAACATTTGAGAACATCTCCTTTTAACAACTGATGTCAAAACACATGATTTGATACTCCTCCATGTGTTGTCATGGTGATATAGGTAAGAACATGAATATTTTGGATTGCAAATATTTTCTACCCTCTTTAGGCCATGCAAAATATATTTTTATAATAGTAATCACTTTCTATCTTTCTACTACTGTTTGAGATTAGTAATAAACTGAAAGTTAGAAGGAACTAGAAAAAATATTACTTGACATGATGAAAAAGCTGAGGAAATCAGAACATATTCACTTGACACCACAAGTGAAATGATAATTATGGACATTAAAATGAAATCAAAACAACATTTAGTTTGTCTTAGCATTTTGTAATAGTTTGGTCTTTTTTTAAATTTTTCCTCTTAAAAAAGTAGCCAAAAGATTTCAAATGGTAGCGCAGCTAGGTGAAAACAATATGTATTTTGCTAAATGACGAGATTTTTCTCTCTCTATTTTTAAAAATTCAAGAGTGGCTTTTACATCACTTTTTCCCTGTGTGAATACTCCTGACTTCTTCTGCATAAGCCAAAGAGTTTGCCTCTATATGTCAGTTCAATTTATTTGCACAATTTCCCCTTTAGGATTCATGATTTTCCTCATGATATGTAAATTCCTATTGTATAGACAAATAGGGTGTTATTCAAGCAAGCAACTGGCAATCAAAAAGCCAGAAATGTTAAAATTTTCTTGCGAAAGGTTTGAATGGTTCTTAAAAAAACAATCCCTGGGAAGATTTATGCAATCAGAAGAGAAAGTTAAATGGTGAATTTACATATACGGTGATGCTGCCGAGTGCAAATTATGTCGAAAAAGTAGCATCAAGGTAGAAATGAAGTTCCAGACTATCACATCATTGCTCACTGGAGAGGTTTTTGTGTCTCTAAGAAATAATGTGAAAAGATTATCGTATTATTCTTTGCTCTGCAGCAACTACCTATTATTTCCTGCAGAATACAAAATATGCCTTTGCTTTAATGATGAAATTCTTCATATTTGTGCGTGCATTGGGATAGGCAAACCTATCGTACATGAACACTGGAAAGTAATATTCAGCATAAAATGCAGAATTAAGAATGCAGACACACAAATCAGTAATGCCAACTTTTTCTCTAGTACTGCATCCAATGACAATTTCATGATTCAGTATTTTGCAAGATAGCCAACTGATAAAAAAGCCACATTTAAAATGCTCAACTAAAGGCAAATCACAGGTTTCTTAAGAAAGAGAAGAAAGTATACATTTGAAAACTGTAACTCTTTTGCTATAATGGTTATAGAATCTCTTTCTACTAAAATTATTCAGAAGATGCTTTAAAAAGCCTTGAGAGTATTTTACTTCAGCAGAAAATTTCCACATTTCCTTTATTTAAAGTCAAATTAGGACTTTGCCTAGTTCCTAATTAACAAAAGAAAATAATGCAACATATCAGATGATGAAATGCTGGGTGTTTTAACTATATTCCAGTTAGCTAAAGATGAAAAGGATTTACCCCAGCCTTGAAAGATATTTATGTCTGGAGTATTTAAAGAGATCTTCTCTGATGTCTTCTCTTTTCCAGGCAAACTTAGTGCAAAAGCCAAAAAACTGAAAGAAATAGCATAGCTACTATGTTCTGTGGGGCCAGGAAAAACATGTAAATTCCAATTTCCTCTAAATATTTTATCAGAGATAATATACAGACACATATGTATGACTGTGCACATGTGTCTGTATATGTATAGTAACACATATACATATATGTATATATATGTATATATATTCACATACATAATACACAGACATAAACACAGTCCCTCCATGGACTTACTAGGATGTCGTGCATATGTAGAAGGTATTTTGGTTTTGCCATAGTGCCACAAAGTAATAATTTATTAAGGAAAAAAATATTAAAAGGGAAAGAAAAAATATGCTTGGTTAAGGAAATGGAATTTTAGTACCTCAAATTAAAGACTGCCCTTAACAAAAGCCAGTACTGCTAATTCTCATCACCTATAATTCTGTCTGAAGGAAACGTACATTATCACTCTTCATAGAGATTTTGAAAATTAGCATTTTAAGAATTTAATTAACCCTTGGACACACTGATTTTTCTTCAGGTGTGCCAGTTTACCAGCTTACCTGGGATCCCCTTATTGAAATGTCCAGCTATTGCTTTTTTCTTAAGAGATGCCATTGTGCCAGAAAACAAAGCAATGTGCTTGATAAACTTAATCTGCTGTTGCAACATAGTGCTTATCAGCAGCCTCCTTTCTCTTAGAAAGGTTGACATAATCAGGGAAAAGATCAGAGAAATGCTAGAAGGATTGTCTGGGAACTGAATGTAATGCACTTGTCCCTCTCACTGGTATGTGCTGTTCTGAGGGAGAGCAGAACTCTGCACACCTTCCTTGCACGTACTCTCCTAAGAGAAGTGAGACACTTTCCATCTAGAACCTACAGGGTTCAGTGAATTCAACTGTGCAACTTAAAAACATATTCTCCAGTTAGGCTTTGTTACTTTTGATTCAAAGGTCTCCTGTAGAACTGTTTTGGGTAAAAATCTCAGTATGCATGAAACACAACAATTCAAGACTGGTCAGCTGACAGCCAGAATACCTGGGTTGGGGAATAGATTCTGGTTTCTTGGCTCTGGGAGAGAGTATGCTGAGCGTGCCATGACCCAGAGTCGTGGGTTGGTGAAAATCCTCTGTCATCAGTCACACTGAAGCTTGGGGACGCCCACTGCCATAAATCAATCAATCAGTCAATCATTCATTAATCAGGTACTTGCATTTTCATAGTTAATATAAAAATGGGCTCTAGACAATGCCTTCTCTATAATGATACTTTAGTTTCATAATACAGAAGGGGTTTATCTTAAATTAATTCATTCTTTTTCTAAGAGGGTGACATATTAATCTGAAAAAGCTTTTGCCAATTGTACAGAAATAAATTAAGCCCTGCTGAAAGATCAGCACTGCAAAGTACATATGCTCATGAACAATCTGAACACGAGTAGTTCCTTCAAGTCAAGCCACAATTTTTTAGGAATTATTAAACTCTGGATTTAGAATTTAGATCTTTAATGTAGGGTTTAAGTTCTGCACAGACCTTTTCACTAGATAAATTTAACCGAAACCAGCTTCCTTTTGGGGGATGTCTGACTGATAATAACAACCTTACCAGAAGAAAATCCAAATGATGTGTCCCAAGTTTACATGATAGGGCACTGTAATTAACATTTTTAAAAGGTGAGTAGGTATATTTTATATAAGAAAAGACTTCAGATTCTAAAACTCCTTGAGACTAGGATTTTGAAGTTTAATGCTGTCAATTTTCATGGAACATTTAATCATAAAGGACTTTCTCATAAAGTCATCTTTTTATTATTATGAAAGTCACATGAAAAGCAAGTCTTTTTCTATATCCACACTGCCTTAACTGCTTCGAAGACTTCAGGCAATTCTATGTATTTTTTCCTAGCAATGACAGACAAGGCCATCATCACAGTGACTCCATTAAATGCCCATGACAAAAATATCCCTGCTGTAAACGGCACAGTACACTCTAAAGGAGGACCGCCCTCACAGCCTCCCTGGCTTCCAGCGTTGGGTGGTATTTTTATTCGGATAGCAGGCGAATGGGACAAACATTTCTAATATTCCGTGCAGAACAGAAACCTACCACAATAAATGGGAAAGAAAAATATTTTCTACAAATTCATCATGACCTCTACTTACATACTGGAAGACAAAGTGTAAACATAATGATAGAATGTAAACATATTTTGTTGGAGCCTAAGTGGTTAGGCAAGGCAAACCAATTAATAGAAAACATATTCTTCCTGACAGTTCCTCCAGCNGAAGCTTATTTTTAGCTACTAAATTTTCTTTCATGTTAAGCTCATTTAGCATAACCCTTTTGCTCAAATTTCCTCATGTAATTTAACAAGCTATCTGTGTTTAAGAGTAGTTGGTTATTTTCTTGAATATTGACATAGAGAAGAGTTTACCAGCTAATGCAAATTTGCTCTCTTACATTCACATCTGTATTTTCTCAGGTGTCCCCAAACCTTCAACCAGTGAATACCCCAGAGACTGGACTGGGGGACAGTGATACTGATTCAAAAAAAGGTGTCCTTAAAGAAGCCACGTAGTAGCTCCTTGCACCTTGCTTAAGAGGCTAAGCATAAATGGGGCAGGATCTCTCTTTCCGGATGCTGTAAGCAGCAGTTATTTCTCCTGCTAACTCTGTAATACAGGTTGCCAAGACACTTGAAGTGGAGGGGTGTACCAGGAGTTTGAAGTGTAGGAACAAGCAGTGGGATAGCTCCTATACCTTGTCTTTCCAAAGTGTTGAGCCACTGACCCACCCATGGGGCTTTGGGCCATGGGACCATTAGGGATGTTTGAAAATCAGATTTTAAGTAATTTGGAACAGACTCATGAAAACAGAGACAGATAAATGATCACTTATGAATGTATGTCTTGGTTGTAGAAAACAAAGAAGTTTGAAAAAGCTGATATTTCCTCTACTGATGAAAAATGCGATCACCTCCTTTCTAGAAATTAATCACACTAAATAATCTAATCACTGCCCATATGTAACTGAACCTGAACATTGTTTTCCTCTTGGTGGACTTTTTCAGACTAGACCTCTGCAACAACTATTGCTTGTAAATTAAGCAGTGTTTCCTATGAGATCCTGCATGATGAAGGACCTGCAACTTTTGGGGTGGCTGGCAACTCCTTCATTTCAAGACTAAATTAATTGCTTCCTCTTTGTCTGTCAAGTCTTCTTTTTCTTCTACAGTTTTAGGACCAGAAATATTTATGCATTTTACAACTTTTCCCTGTTGGACTGTGTTAGGATAGTGCCAACTTAACCACACCAGGGAGCAAAATTGATTTTTTTTCCCCTCAAAGCACAAGCCTACAGAGGACTGTCTAACACTATTGCCTCGCTCACAGATCTGAACGCTGTTTACTTTCTATGCCTTTTCCAGGCCAGCCCAGCCTAATGAGTCTGTGTGTCCCACTAAAACCACCACACAGGCACGACCAGGAAATCCCCGGACACGGGACAGAACCTGCCAGTGGAGGGTACAGGTTGTGACACGGCTCTGCAAATACAGTGCATAAGATATTGTGGATTAAAGAGCATCCACACCAATCCCCACCTCTGGATTTCTGTCACTGCAGTTTATCTTCTGCTGGCTGTAGGATGTTTCTTGTAATGTTGAGCAAAATTAGAGAAATGAAAGAGGTTTTAGCATTTTTGCTGATCCAGTCATACTTGGACTAAATATACTGACTGCTACTGTATCAGCAGTAAACATGTATGGCCTTCTTTGCCCATTAATTCAAAGAATAATACTTCTATTCCTTTTACAACTTCTTACTTTATTGCAAACGCGTAGTTCTAAAATATACCCCAATTCAAACTATTTGGTTACATTGTTTCTCAAACAGAAGATAAGTGCTTCTGCTTTCACTTAAGTATAATGGGATGCTTGCAATTTCTCTGTATTACAATACAAAATTGTGTCTCTGTTGGCCAATTCTTTGGAAGCAATTGTATAGATACTTCGGTACATGGAGCAAATTGCTGATGGTTATGCAATGGGATTTACCTGCAATTCAAAAAAAAGGCTATGCAAGATACTGCAAAGTGCTGATCATATTACACTGTATGTTCACTCATTTTTACTGGTACATATATATTTTAATGGGACAAAACAAAGCTTGCATTGATCTGGTATCTTTATATTATGTAGGTAGCTGACTGTTAGTATAATGCAAACTTCTCTAATTTTCCTATCATAAAACCATTGCCATTGCCTTCCAAACAGTGGTTAAACTCAGACAGCAAGCAGTATAAGAGTCAGCCTA
>WAAG01053977.1:0-20849 GCA_013390105.1 Tichodroma muraria | reverse complement strand
GGTCTACAGAACAGCTGAAAGAATTTTTGTTTTAATTATACTGAAGTTATAGATGGAAAACTCCTGTCATTTTCACCTTGGAAATGTTCGAACTTCTCAGATTTTTTTCTTTTACAAGACAGAGAAGTGATAGATTTTGGTAGCAGTGGAATGGGGTCTGAATCAGCATGAATGAGAAGAGATTTCTTCTTATCAAAAGACATAAAATGCTGACCAGAATTCAAGCACAGACCCCTCCTAGAGACCTCTGAGAGGTAGGCTTGGTTGCTGTCTAGTGTATAAAAAGTAAAATTCCAAGTCCTCTTAATATTCTTCAATGTCTTGTGATACATGTGGCATTTCCTGGGATAATTGAAGGAGATTGAGTTCTTAAAGTCTTTCAACCCTGATGTTTTTCTACCCTGGAAACACTTATTTTGGATCTTTCATTTTATCAACATTCATCTCAAAATATAGGCAACAGACATGATTTTCCATGGTGATGTCATCAATGTCATATCTAGAGACAATACCACTAATTTATGATGTGTAAGTTCTCTTGGTCTGTTCAGAGCTTCCTTGAACTATCATAGCTATACACTATTTTTAGAATTACTTTTCAGTTTACAAATTCCCTGTTACACCTTGTTGCTTTTTGGAGTTGATGCCTTTTAGGATGCAAGACACTGTTGTCTTCAGCAAGCACTACCTTTGGACTTTCTACCTAAATAAAACCACGGAATGATTACACTGGCTGAGCCCAGTACCTTATCTCTGATAGCAGGTGTCTAAGTCAGAGTCTCTCCCCAGAGCACTTGCAACTGTTTGTGACTCTGGGTCAACTTCAGTGTGTTTCCCTCTTTTAAGAGTTCTTGGCAGATTCTTCAATGCATTTGTCCAAACAGTTCTGCCCATTCTTGTGATTTTTTTTTCCCCTGCAGCCTTTTACAGCAAGAAATAGCCCAATGTGACTGTTGTGTAAAGCAGTACCTCCTTTTGTTTCTTTGGAAATTGCTCTTAGCCTCGTTTAATTCACCCCAGTATTGGCAAGCTGATAAACTGCCCTTCCCTACTTAAAAGGCTAATCCTTGCCGGAACAAACTGTAAGTTCATGCCTCTTTCCATTTCTTGATGTCTTCAAATCAAGATTCAGTAAAGAACTTCCTCAGAGCTTTTTCAGAGCGCTGCAGCTAAAAAGGAATTGGTTGGACTGTGTCCAGGAGATCCCAGTGCTACACTGCCCTTTCTCTTTACTTGTTGCTGCAGAGCAAAGCAAATTTTCTCCAGATTTGTAAATTTGATGGAGGAAGGAAGAATTAAGTTAGGAACTTGCTAAATTTATTGGTGAGCCAGCTTTGAATTCCCTCTTTTAACCCCCCTTCCTAATTTTTTTTTCAGTGAAATTGAGTGTTAAGGTAGGTACTCTAATTCTTAAAGGATTCAAGTATTACATGACCTCCTTATTTTGTTTTATTTTTTCCCCCTGATAAACAGGTTTTTGTTAGACCCTTTTTAAGTGTTGCTTGCATCTGGAAACTGTTTAGGAAATTTCTTCTAGAATTAACTTTTTATATAATTGATAAAATTGCATTTTGTGTCTGTTGGTTTCTTTAATATCTTTTAGTAATATATCCTTTAGTGTAATGTCTTATACAAATACTTTCTCATCTCTAATTGGAGACTTACCTGCAGACTTTTTAGGATGTTAAAAATCACTGTCTAAGGGTGGTGTAATCTTTTGGTGAAATGATAGGTAAATTTAAATTTCTGAAGGTAGTATTTAGTAATTTTCCATGTCAGAGAGTTCATTTTAAATTCCATTTGTCCTTTGCTTGTTTCAGTTTGATCCTAAGTATTTTCTCCCATCTTCTTCCATCACTGATTTTCTGTAGTAGATTTTGCTGAAGGAAGAAAAAAGGAGAGTGGATGAGTCTTAACAGTTAAATAGTAGGGAAGAAAAGGTGGTTGCCCCATTTGTGATATTTCTGTTGGTGTTTTTTGATCTGACATTTCAATAAATATTGTTTGCACTGAAGAAGGGAAGGGAACAGGGAAGCTGGAGGAAAAGCCGTGCCTCTTTTTTTTTCCCAGAAGCCCCATTTGGCTTCTCTACCCCAGAAACTGGGTGTGGCAGGCAGCCAATCTGAAAGCATCTTCCCCAAGAAAGCTTGAAATTTGGAAGAGGACAGATGATTCTCATGGTATTTTGAGACTCATGCCAGCCTCAATCAATTACTTGTCGCAAGTCACTTGTGAAGACATATTGAGAACTGGCAATGTCTGAATATTACGGTAAAGAATCCAGGAAGGATTAGATATATATGTGCCAATAAGAATGCTTCCACTTATGTTATGGAAATAAGTTATGGTTATATACTACTGTTATCTGGCTTAAACACTTCCATTTAGTGCTTGATTTAGGAAGAGAATACAATGGGAATGGTGTTGCATGATTGTTAAGATGCCTTGATTCCTCTCACAGAATGTGTTGTTTAACGCTGGAGGCCTTAGAAGAGGTAAGATCAATGATCCAGTTAGTGCATGGTCTAAGAGAAATATTGCTAAAGTCTATTCTAATCTAATCTACTTCTAAATTCTATTCTAATCTATAGACCAAAATAAATTGCAAAGTGCAGGTAATGTATGCGAGCATGCATGCCAAAATGTTTTGTTTCTATGGGATTTTCTCAGGTAAAAATAGAATTTGCATGGTACTAATGTCTGATAACTGAAGTTAGTATTTTGTATTTTTTTCTGAGGAAGCTTATTTGATGGCAAAATGCAAGAAATGATATTTAAATCTGTCATAAATATTATCACAGTGAAGTCCTATGATCATTTTATGTTCCTGTGTGCTTTTAATGAGAGCTTCGTCTGTATTTTTGTGTTGCCGTTCCCCGCGGTGACGCATCCTTAAGTTCTCCCGCAGAGTTTCGTGGCTGGCTCGCTGTTCCCCAGCCCCATTTGCAAAAGAAGATGCTGTTCCTTTAAAATGAAGTGGCTCATGGAGTTGTTTTCACTAGCGCAGGTTTTTATATGGTACAGTAGGCTCCATGCAAATGAGCTCCTGCCCTCTCCGGAGCGCACAAAGGCGCTGCAGCCCTCATTCGGCATTCGCCTGTGTAAAGCGGCAGATGGATGGAAGGAGGGACGGCAGCGGGAGGATTTATTAGCTGCTCTCAATAAAAGACCACACTCTACTCCGCAGAGGATCAGAAAAAAGCCTGGTGAATGGGATTGAGTTGTATCTGCTTTCAGCTGACTTTACAATGCTGTGTTCAGCTCATGTGACTCGGTCACTTAGCATGAAGATCAGCTAAAGATTTCCGTGTAAATCTCTGCTCCTCTAAGCACCGCCAACCTGTGTGCTTGTATGGGGACTCTTTTGGGCTGGCAGCTGTCATAGCTGTGGGAACAGGAGCGCTCGGTGGAGCTGTGGCAGGCAGCGCCCGGTCTGGGCTCCGCTCGCTGTTGCGTTCTGCACACTTGAGGATGTCTGGCTGAAATCCCCTCATAAACACAGCTCTCGATGAAGTTTGATTTATGAATCTCATGAAATCCTTCAGAGTCTGAAGTTAGGTTTTTTTTTTTTTTTAAAGCAGTGTTTATATTCAGAACTTATAAATAGACTCTTCTTAGGCTTTTTTCAGGGGATGAAATCTGTTGCTTTAGCTTTCTGCTGAAAAATTGAAGGTCGTTGTGGCAGTAGGTTGTTCATTATATTTGCAATACTTTCTTTTTTCCTTTTTAATCTAGAAAGGGCATGTGTAGGACAAAGGCTTCTTGACATGCTCAGTAATTTAAATGATACTGGGATGAACATACCTAGATTTTAGTTTTTACTAAACGGTATTTGGTATAGCTAGAAGCTTTATTGTTTTATTTTTCAGCACATGCTGTATGCTCATATTTTAAAATGGCATTGGCATAGTGGACCTAAAGGGGCAAAGCCCTTTTTCACCTTGCTGGAGTTGTCTGTGTGAGGGTAGTTGGAAAGCAGAAACTGCAGGACAGACTGAAAAAGCCTTAGCTGAACTGTGCTTTTTCATTTTTCCACCCCCCCGCCTTTTTGCCATGGATGACGATGAGGGAAGGGCTACTTCAGACAGCTCTGACAGTGATGAATAGATGAATGAATTCTTAAATGTTCAGAACTTGCAACATGTGTTCCAGACAGACCCTCCAGCACATGAGAGTCGCAAGATCTCAGCAATGAGCTGAAGAATGTGCCGTGCCTGCTGCATGGAGGAGCCCAGCATACCTCAGAGATAGCAGAAACAAAAGAATGTGTGACAGTATCTGAAGAATCCGACAGTTGCTTTGTCTTGCAAAGGAGTAAAGGAATTTTTCAGAACTGGGAAAAATAAAATTTTTGTGGTTTTCATAGCGAGATTTTTCTGTATTTTAGGCACCAGTGTATCGTCCTGTGTGCCCACAGTGTTGCTTTTTTAGTTAGCGTGACTGTGTGTTTTTTAAAGGAAATGTGACCTGGATTTTGTGAGTTTATTATACACAGTAAATGAAGGCAGCTGTTTTAGTTTACTGGTCCTTTATAACAGCTCGAGTAGATTGAAATAAAGCAAAAATACGTGTATATGGGATCTGAATTAAATGCCACTCTTTGGCCTTACGTGGAGTTGTGGATTATTATTATTATATATTTGTAGACAGTTGTGTGTATGAGGGGAGTGAGACATCCAACCTTGAAAAGATTTAGGGAAGTCGAACAGATTTTTCCAATGTGACCTGCTAAATCTGCTACAAAGAGGCAGGCAAAATTACATACAGATAGTCAGAGAGCGTGGCTGCAGTTCTTCATGACAGGCAAGTGAAAGACCATGTCCTATTTTTAGCAAGTGGGCGGAGGGCGAGTGGGAGGGGGAGAAAAGTTTGAAAATAATGGACTTCTTTAACAGTTAGAGAGCAAAGCTAGTGAGAAGCAAGTGAGCTATAGTGATCAGCAGTTGAAATATGGATGATTCAAGTATTCTTCGAAGAAGAGGGCTGCAGGTAAGTGTAACTTCAGCCTTCTTTTATTTATTCTTCTGCTTGTAATGTTGACAGTCTCATAAAAATGCTGACAGTTTATTTGGTGTAAAGCAGGTTGAGTACATAACAATGGTACTAGAATTTGAGGTTTTCTGTTTTCGCCTAGCGTATATTTTATAAATTAAAAGCAGGATTTTGTATACAGTAATAAAATAAATTTTTAATGTCTTGGATTATATCTAATAGTTTTATAGTCCAATAGTGACTATTCCTGTGGTAAGAAGTGAAGTATAAACTATGAGGCTTACCTTATTTTTGAAACTTCACTTATACAGGTACATACAAAAATCTGTTACATGACTTGTCAGACTTGCCTTAGAGTAGCCATTTTACTTGAGCATTAATTAAAAATTACATGTCAAAGCAGATTGAATATTCTCATTTATTTTCGACATATGCTTCTTTATTA
Source organism: Tichodroma muraria (assembly GCA_013390105.1). Lineage (NCBI taxonomy): Eukaryota > Metazoa > Chordata > Aves > Passeriformes > Sittidae > Tichodroma > Tichodroma muraria. The sequence goes on along the minus strand of WAAG01053977.1, from coordinate 15,412 downwards.
CTTCAAATGCACAGTAATCCAAAACCAGAATGCAATTCGAGAATTCAAATAATATTTATATTTTACTTTCCACAGCTATCATTGTTGAAATAAATACTCTAATTTGTTTTGAACTCAAACATACTAGTGAAGTTTTATTTTGTACTGGTGCTGTGGAAGTTGTACTCAGTTGCACTGGTATGACAAACAGTAATCTGTGCCAGTGTCAGTGGCGTGTGATAACTGAACTGATGCTTATGGAATAAAACTGCTGGAAGTGAGTGAGCTCCAAAATCTTGTGTGAGATGGACAGGGAATAGATTTGTGCTTGAAAGCACCATATTCTTCTCCCCCACCCCCCTTGTAATTGTAATAGGATGGCATATAGCCTATTACATATTTGCTAGCATAAGTAATTGTTTATAGACCATGAACGTTGCCTATTAAATTAACCATGCCTGTCCCATTGTTTAACTTCCTTTGAGGAAAATAAATTTACTATTTTAACATATTGCTATTCATACATTGCTGATGCTTTAAGGCAATTACAAAGTAATTGTTGCCTTATGTGAATATGTTCTACATCTCACCTTTTTATTTATTTATTTCTTTTTGGCCAGCTTGTTAGTATTACTGAAATAGCTTGACAACAGTGTATTAGGATAGTGCATTTCCTCATCATAAAATTAGCTGTATTTACTTTCTGTATAACTGAGTTTATAGGAATAAGTAAGATTGTTTGGGGGTGAATTTTTGGATAAATTGATATTTATTTTCAGTGTATCTAATTAGTCAGTTTCATAACCAAGAAGATTGTTTCTGCCTACAGATAATAAAAATTTTTTTTCAAGCCATTTATTGCTTTTCTGAACCTAGAATTTCTCAGGGATGTTGTATCTTTTTGACATGTCAGGGAGTGGTTTTCATAGTAATTCTTCAGGGGAGTGTTGGAAAAGGAAGGGAGGCTGGAGGAGCCCAAATGTCCTTCAGTGTCAGCAAAAGACACTGCTGGGAATGAGAATGCATTTCCTTGGTTTAACTATGCAGTATGGTGAAATTCCATCATTTTGGTGGTCTTGAGTATTTACTGTCTAGATGTGGTGTTTTGTCTGTCCACAGTTGGGTAGGTATGTGTAAATGCATACACAATCAAAATACTACATCAAAAATGCTTCAGGAACTAAGACAATAGTTTCCCTCTGTATTTTGGAGTAGAATTTTTGGAAGAAATTGTGGCTTGGAAAAGAGACCATTTTATAGTCAATTTCAACTTCAAAAATAAAAAAAAAAATTAAAAAGCTGTTGGTGCATTGCCAAGGCGATATATTTAATTACTTCCCTTGGAGACCTGGGTGATACTAGTTCAAAAGGCCACTGATGAAAAAAATTAGTTTCTTAGTTCAAATTGGATGTTGATGGCTTTTAAAATGAACATCACAGCCCAAATTAGGTTCTCTAATCCAGCCTCTCCACTCAAAGCAATGCTAGTCCCAAAGTTAGATCAGGTTGCTGAAGGACTTGTCCAGGCCGGTTTTGAGTGTATCTAGGGATGGAGATTTTGCAAACTTTTTTGGCACCTGTTCTGGTGCTTGATCATGTGCACTGTGAAAATCTTGTTTTCTTTATGTTTCAGTACAGGGCACTTTCCAAATGTACGCATATGTTTTCCTTGTGCTTCCTTTTACCTCTATTACCTGAAATGCTTGTGATATCAACACTGTCATAACTTTGTCTTCTTGGGGAACTCTGTCAGCTCTGATCCCTGCAGTAAATAGCTGTGGACTAGAGGGAGCTGATAACCTAAAGGAGCAAGAATGTTCCTACATGCAAAACCAATATACTGGCACGTGGCCCTTCTGTATCACCTTCTTCATTTGTTCAGTCTGCTTTTGTTGCATCCTGTTTGGTGCCACAAATTTGGCCTACAAATTTGTAGTAAGTGGTGAAATGTGTGGAAATTTAAGGTCCGGGAGAGGCAAATCAGATTTTCGGTGTACGTGTAACTGTACATATTTATAAATGCATACACACATATAGCATGCTCGCAGTGTGACGTAGCTGTGCAATAGTATTGTACAAAGGCTGAGAAAGAGCTTCTAATAATGGAATATTCCTTTAATTTCTAGGCTTTCATTTTAGGTAATGAACTTGGACTTTTGACATAAATTACTGCCTAGGGACAGGTGCTAAGTGGTGGAGCTGTAAGTGAAGGAGCTGTTTCTGCTGCACTGTACAGAGATCTGTATTTGGATTTCTAAGTTATTTGGTGTTACATAAAATGCTCTGTGATGTAGCCACAAATGTTAGGAGGCTACCTAGGTTTGTTATTTTTCCTTGTACATTTGTTGTTGCTGATATTTTAGTGCAGATCATAGCAGTAGTACCCAGGGATTCCCTGTGAAGATGACTGGTATTTTGAGCATCATCTGGTACTAGAAAATTTTGGGGGTTTTGGGTTCTTTTGCATTGCAGGAGCTGGTGCATGTGTGCTTTACTCTTCTCACACATGCAAGAAATTGGAGTTTCTATCCCCAAAATCCTGATGAGTGAATGAAAGTAAGAAAAGTAATGGAAAGTGTGATATTCCAAATTTCAGATACTTGCACACTGTTTATATTCTGCATTTGTGCTATGTGAGCAGTATTCAGATGTGGCTGGACACTATCACCACAGTTCCCTGCATCCATCTTTCCTTACAATGTGATGTCTCCCTTTCATTTTCTGCTGAAATTTGGGCTAAGTTCAACTAGGTAATTTACTTTGTGGGACCACTTTCTGCTGGTTTCAGTGGAGATCTGAAAGACAAACTGTATCACAGGACTTGAATGTGCTTATCTTGTCTAGTGTTTCTACTGCACAGCATGTTTGGCTAAAATATAATACATATAAAAAACCATGCCTCCCACCCCACCAGAAGAATTGTTCATTAATTTTAAAGATAAATCTAACATTTTCCTCCAGAGGGCAGGGTGGGAGGTAGGGCATGGAGAGTATAATCTCAGAGTATTTGGTGGACTTGTTCTTGAGCTGATTTATTTTACTCTAAGGACTGAGCACTTTTTTGTTTTGTTCTATAGGAAAAGGGAATCAGAAAATCAGTGGAATCTCTAAGCTTCAATATATTTAACAAGGGAAGGCTGACTGCACTGTACAGTTCAAGCCTTCTCTGGTACATCTTTGGCCATAATTTAGAGACCCTGAAACTTGACAAGCTCTTCAATTTTGTCTCCTAAGGAGCGTCTTTTAGAATTATTGAAGTCATTTTTTGCTGGCTACAAAGCTCATTACAAGATCTGATAAAAATACCATTAGTAAGAATGTTGCTTGTTACAGTATTTTTATAAAAAATTAAAGTAGAAATTGGTCTCTAAAGGCCTGTAAGTTATTCACAGTGAAGGAAGACTCTGAATGGGACTCAAAATTCAATTTTTCTGTTTTGCTTTTAAAAACCTTCTGGAATGTACATTAACTAAATAATTAGTATCTACATTTTAAACTGAAGGTTACCTTTATAAGTTTAGCATGAAGATACATGCATATATACACATGCAAAGATCTTCAAGTCTCTTGACTAGCAAAGATGCTACAAGTCTCTTGGATTTGAGTTTTTGGAACTGTGTGCTACAGGGGAGCCTGCTATGGGAAATATATTAATGAGACTTATTTTATACTGGTCACAGATTTACCAGGAACATAACTGAACCCACAGGTCAGATATCTACTGAAGAGCTTCCAATAGTGATGATTTAGGCAGTCACCACTTATACTGACATCTGAGGAAGAGGTGATAACGTGAGAAGATAAATAAAAATGATTTATTCAGATACTGAAATTTTAAACTCACCTTAGAATACCAGAAAGTGCATACCAGTTTCCTTTTTAAAAATATTAGTTAAAGAAAAATAATATTTTCAGGTCAGTTTCCAAAAGAAGCAAGATTTATGTTCAGGCTTGGTTCCTTTTCCCTCAGTAAATTTCCAACACCTGAAATTAATTAAAAAGACAGTTCTTTAGCTTTGGTGAAAATTGGCAGCTTACAGGAGGAGTGGGATCTGCATTGCTGTTACCTGTGCGGAGAAGGGAAATGACCTTGCTCTTGTGCAGAGGGTGATGGCTGTGGGTGTCCAGACTGTCTGGGCAATGTGCTCTGTCTTCTGCTGAGGAGAAGATTTGGGGAACTCTGACTGCAGATGAATGGCTGCTAGAATTCATTAAATATATCAGTCATAAGCAACTTGTTTTGACTAAAGTTGGTGGAAAAAACCTGTGAAGTTTTATTATATGATGGGATGCTGTATGTCACAACATGGGAAAATGGATTATTGTGAAATCTGTGTGTTACATCTTATTGCAGGACCGAGGATTCGTGCTCAGACAGGTATGAAGCCTTGTGGCTTTCTGGTCTTCTGGGCATGTGAGCCTTCCCACTGGTTTGATTTTTCAGGATTGGTGCTTGTGGTCCACTTGGCAATGGAGTAGAGAAGGGAACCAAATTTGGGGAGCATATGCTTCTGGGCATTCAATTTGAGGATACTAGAAAATATACCAAGGGAAAAATGTGAAACCTTGTCAGAATAAAAAGTCCTTGAAAGATGGACAAGGATAAAAGGTTAAATGGTTTGCTCAGGCAGAAAAGATGGCGTTTAGCTGCTGTCTTCAGGGTGTTGTTAAATTGGTTTGATAATTTGCTGTAGTTAATGCTTAAATAAGTGATTTCAGTTTGTCAGTAAGGACTTTGTGAATGCTTGTGTAGCTGCGCTAAAGTTTTTATTTTCCGGCTGTGAGAAAAGATAAAAATACCAGTAATTAATTCTACTACTTCAGGAAGAAAGGTTTTGTTAGCAGGTGACTGCATGAAAGAATGGCTCCATGTGCATGAACCTGAGCCTAAGGAAATGCTGGACAGAGGGATTCTTCCCAAAGCTAAACAGTAATACCTGTTTCATACATTTCATTGGCTAGAACGTGTCAGATGGACTCGCTTGTTGCCGTGAGTGGTGTTTGCTGCTGCTGCTGCTGCTGCTGGTGACAGGGGTTGCTGTGTAGGGAGTGGGAGTGTTTCTCCTCCTCCCCATCAGCCACTTGGCGTGTTTCACTGGTGTTAATATCGCTGCATTTTGTACTTGCTTAATGCTGGAAATCCCAAATCTTAAAGGGAAACCAGTTCTCCAGCCTAGCAACATAACATAATGCTGCCATGCTGCAAGGCTGGTGTTTAATCTGCTTATCTGTAATAGTCTTCACTGCTTACACAGACCCACTTACCTCTTTAATGAGAAGAAATGTCCTGCAGTGAGGCAGCGTGTATTTTGCTTCTAGGCTTTTGTCATCAGCCTGGAAGTTGAAATTGGTTAGGGCACTTTTTTATTTTCGTGCTGTCAATTCTACTGGTTATGGTTGCCTCTTCAGTTTCTTGAATACATTGAAAGATTTTTTTCTTTTTTCTTTCTTTTTTTTTGGTAAAAGGAAACATAATTAAAACATGCCAAGTGAAAAAAATCTAATTTTGAAAAACTATCACTATTGATTGGGAGAGGCAGTCCTCTTGTGTTTTCAAGGGATAAATACCAATTATCTTTGCATTCCAAATATTTGTAAATTGTGGATAGTAGTCACATAAACGACAGAAAATATTTTAGGAGTAGCAGTGTTTTAGTAACAGCTAGAAAAGACTCTATAAAACATCAAGAGACATTTAAAGCGAATTGTAAATATGTGGCAGTATTTCCTATGTGATTTATCAGTTGGTCCTCTTATTTTGTATTAAATTGCTCTAACCAAGCCATTAGTATTTATCTGACCTGTAGAGGGTATGGGATTTTATCATTTCTGGGATCAAGACAGGATAGGCTTTTCAGGGTTGGTGATTCTTGAATTTCTGGGGACTCCTATTAAAATGTGAAGTAATTTGTGGACTCCAAAATGTTTTAGTGTTATTCTCTGAAGAAGATGATATTAAATCTTCAAATGTTTTTCTGAAGAATTGCATACCCTAGACGTTTTGATATGCATTCTTAGCACAACAGTGAAAGGCAAGAAACTGGATTACTTTATTCAGCAGCTATGTGAAGAGCAGAGTCTTTTTGCCCACCAGAGCAGCGAACAAATGCAGCTGTTTTTCTCTTAGCACCCAAGGTAGGCCAGGTATTCTCTGTAGTTTGTTTTCCCTTGTGTGGATATATTCTGAATTTTCCAATCTGTGACTATAGTTTAGCAGCTTTTATTTTATTATTTTTTTTATTTCAGGAACAAAATGTTTAAAATTTACATAATCTTTCCTGATTACATGAAAGACATGGTTTGGCTTTGGTGGAGGTGGACTTAATAAAGTTTTGCCCACTGAATGTTCATGTTTCTAGTTGTTAAAGGTTTTTCTTACTTGTGTGACTTCTGGCCTGGCTATCAGTGATATTCGAAAGAATTGCTGAACAAAATAAAAGCCACCTAAAACTACAGTAAATTCAAGTGGTACATAAATTATTTGTTCGACTAGGTTTAATGTAAGCAGGTATGCTTTTGGAATATGAATTTTCACTTTACTCATATCTCATGAAAACACTGGTTTTGTACTGTAAATAATGCAGCAGAATTCCTTAAACTTGGCTTATGAGCTTTGAAATCATCATCCTATTTAAAGATTTGCTATGAATCACACTCTGTAGTTTTGTGATTTAGATTGTAAAAGTCTATTCCATGTTAGAAAGCTAATTTCAGCTTAAATTCAATTATTGTATACTATAGTAGAAATATATATATAATATATATAATATATATAATACATGGCAATTATACCTAAGTGCTTCTGTATGATTAAATCTTGAAGTTTCTCTTTGTTTTAAGATCAAGAATGAGATCCAGTTAAAAAGTATTCAGTTGTTTCAGATTTTGATGGTCTTCATTCTAACATTCAGCCTTACTGTCCATAACTGGTCTCCAATATCAATTTTATTGATATGTGTGGAGGTAATAAGGCCCATTTTTCCTTGCATCCCAACATGTTCTCTGCTGTGGGGCTTTGGGTGAAATGCTGTACTTCAGGCATGTCATAATATAGTGAATTAAGGGTTTTACTCTTCCATTTTCTATGCAGAATGCTTCCTGATAGATGTCATTGCTGTCTTTTGAGTAAATTTCTTATTTCTTAAATGGATAATTGCATTTATGGTTTTGTATTGTTTCTTTTTAGAGGTGATTTATGTATATATATCTTTGAAATCTGGGCTTTGAAGTTATCAGCACATCATCTATGAACACATTCTCTGGATGGAAAGTGGTTCAGCTTTGTTTTTACCTGGTCAAATCTATAAATCAGATCTATAAATGACTCATTTTGCTAATAGCAGTGCTCCCTTTAAATCAAATTATTGGAGCACAACAGATTCTTTTGTAGCCAAAGGTTTCTCTTTTCAAGATGCTCTTGGATATTAGTGTGATAAAATCATGTTTGGAATGAGGATGAATATAAATATTACCTATTGTATGGCATAGCTTAAAAAACTGTAACCTGATATAATTACTTTTAAATTACTTTCCTCAAAAGATGAAAATATTAATTGCCTCTGACATTTATCACTTGTTTTACATCAGCATAGGCTAATAAATGTCACTTGTACTGCCAGCCAAAAAAAGAAATGATATCAGGTGTCAGTGGGGTAGGTTGGTGTATTCTGTGTAAAAGGCCCTTTCTGCTCCTCTGCTCTGTGAGCTGTGGCTCATTCATGCTGGGGGCGACTCCAGGCTGCAGTGGTCTGAAATGGAGCAAGCCAAGCCCATGGCCATCGCTTCCCAGCAAATCTGTGGCCCTGAGAGTGTTTCTAAGTGCTCACAGTATTACGCTATTTTTTTTTCCCCTTAGGTACATGTAGTGATCTCCTTTTAAAAATGTGCATCATTTGCTTTATTTTTCATAATTATAGTGAACGATTTGGCTAAGGTGGAAGAATGTGTGCTGACTGGTAGAGAGATCCCCTGGGGAGGGTAATTGTGAGGTGCCTGTTGGGAGGCAATTAGGATCTTAAAAACCTAAACAATGGGGATAAATCTAAAGGCTGGAGGAACGGATTGTGGTGAGCTGTGGGCAAGAGAAAGAATGGAGGTGACTTATACAGGGACATGAGTGATTTTACATTTGAGATTGATTTCAGATTGCAAAGGCTATGGGTTGGCAGTTTATTCTCTCTAATGGTCCCCAGTCATTTACTATTTCTTTTTCTAGCTTTTATCTTTTCCTCTTTCAAATGTGAATGTCAGGCAGCTTCCTGTTCTGAGCTTGTTGACTGTTTTGGTAGGCCCTACCTTAAAACTCTGTGGACCAAATTAAAACCTGGCAGTTCTGTTGCACTTTGCCTCAAAACATTTATTTATGAAATAGCACCCAAAACTCCTTGTACTGAAATGGGCAAACATTGAAGTTTTTTTAAACAATTTTATAATCTGGGATAGTTTAGCTGTGTGGTGGCTGCCTGCTTGTAAGTTTTGAGAGTTTGACAGGGCCGAACTGATATTTTTCTTCCAAAGTGGCTACCATGAAGAAAGCCCCTCAGGGACATGAGACTACTGTAGACCTTCAGAAAGCAATGTTGTGCTTGATTAAGTTTAGACAGATGATGGAGTGATGTAGTAAAATCATTTTTATTAAGGCATAATACAACATAGAATCCAATGTAGTACCGTTGGGACTGATAAAAATGAAATACTTAACAAAAACCATGCCCTTACATACAGCTTTCAGCAGCAGATGCAATAGGTGTAATTTAGTTGTGTGGTGCTGGGAACATAATATTGATTTACCATGAATCAAGAGAAATAGCCTGTACCTTATCTGGCTGTATGGATTGCAGCAATCTTGGGGAAACCTGTTACCTAAAAATGTTGCTGTGACAGAATCCCTTCTTTTTGATAGCAGTGGGGAGGTGATTATAGCCAGGTGAAAAATCCAGTTGCATGTCTAAATGGGGGGTGAGAGGTCCTCACGTGTTGCTGCTGGGAATCACCAATTTTCCACGTACTTAACTCATACTTCTTGAAAAGAACAATTTCTTGAAAGCAATCTCTTGCATAACTTGCATAGAATTGAAGGCAATGGAATGAGAGGGGTTTGGGGTAGATTTTGCCTTGCATTACTTGCACAAATAACTTCATCTTTTTGTGTGGCTTTTGTGTACCAGAAGATAAAGATATTTTTTCTCTGCTTAAAAAAATATCAAGCAAAATAGCATTTGAGGTAAAGTTGCAGTGACTTCAAAGAAGGTCAGTCTGGCCACTGTGGCATTTAAGTTCTTTCTGGGAGACAGTAGTTCTCTTGGTCTTTAATAAGAGAATTACTGGATGAAGTGATTACTGTTTGTGTTTTTTGGCAGACAATATAATGCTACCAAAGGGTTTTACTAACTTCACCTTTCAACCAGAAACAGCTGTATTATCTTATTGTCTGAGAGATTGGTGTACGGCTTTCATTCCTTTACCCTTTAATCCTCAGGTGACCTAGTTTATCCTGAAGTAAGATGGCTTTAAATACCCTTGACATAGACCCTGATATTTGATACAAAGCACTTCAGTATTGGTGTCTTGGGTCTCTTTATGTGCTCATGAGTAATATCAGGTAAACGTGAGTGTTTAAAGAAACGATTATTTATTTTTATTTTGGTTTTGTACTTAAAAAAATTCCCAATTGTAGGCAAATTAAAGCCTTGTCACAGGAGGGCTCTGCCTCCCCTCGTTATTCCTCATTTATCCTGATGCCATATCCCAGTTGTTCCGCAGGTGTACTCAGACAGAACTGTGCATATTGTATAATGGGACTCAAAACGAGGTTTTATACTTAAGTTCCTTCTGTTTTCTGAAAACTTTGGAGTTTAACAGCCATCATTTCAATATTCTCTGCTTTTCTTTCAGGAAGTGAGCTTGATCAGAGGGCTGCTGAATTAACGTCATCAGGGTGCATTGTGCAAATGAACCTGACCCCTTTAGAGCAAAGAGATGTTTTAAATGGAATGGTTGCCTTTTTTACCCCCAGCTGGCAACCTCAGTTTCTACCCAAGTATTCTTGGTGAAGAGTTAGTGCTTCTAAACTCCTAGAAGGCAGATTTCAGAAAGCATTAAAATGATTCCTGTTGGTATTTCAAGAGCCCCCCTGCTCCCTTAGTAAAGAACCAAAACAAACCCCAAAACCAGCAAGATGCTTAGCTGTAGAAATTAAGAGGCCACCTTTGTACCTAGGCTGGGTTTTTGGTCTTTGCTGAAGGTTCTTATGGGAATGGTTGATTTGGCTTTTGTTAATTTTATAAAAAAAAGAAATGAACAAATGCTCTTTGTTTTCAGGAACCAATGACGCATAAATTTACATTGGTCTTGTGTGGAACAAGTTGTGGTTAGGATGGGGAAGGATGGGTGAACCAAATACATGTGAAAGCTGCAAGCACTCAAACAGTTTGGGATGCCAGCTTTGTTCTGATAGAATACTCAGAAAGAAGGAATTCCTCTTTCATATTTGTGTAACAAGCAGGTTTAGGGAGTGTATTATGCTACACAAAGGCAGGGGAGAAAAACCTCTTTGCCACTTTTCATCTTAGATGTGTGCCAATTTTAAAAAAAGCAAAAATAGAATAAAATCCTATTATTAGTGTAACAGATCATGATTGATAGTTCTTATGGCTAGAAATTGGTTTTAAGCACTGTATTTTGGAACAGCTTGAGCAATATTATAAGCTTTTACTTAATATGCCTCTCCTAAAATCTTGTTTCTGCTCTCACAGTCTTTCAACCATGCAAAGAGATATATTTGGACAAGGTATCTATTTTTCACCTGCTTGAAATAACATTCATTTTACTGTTCAATAATCAGCCCTCTTTTTTTCCCCTCTGAATCTACCATTTGTTATTTGTGTAGTTCTAAACTGCTTCATAGCAGCCAGAAAACCGTAATGAAACAGAAAATGAAAACTGATGATGAAGACAAAAAAATTTGTAAATATATTCGAAGTTGTAGTAAAAAACTGTATTTAATTCCTTGAATGGAGTAAAGATTTTTCCAAACTAAAGGCATCTTGAAGATTTATGCTTAGAAAATATAGCCAAAGGAGTCAAACTAGCTGTAAAGATAATAAAATGCAGCTGAGAGAGCAATAAGGTAAACATTCATAGCATTTGAGCATGACATTAGTTTTTAAAGGTTAAAATTTTAAATAAAATTCAGAGGAAATCTTTTTTAATTAAAAATGAGGTAATGTGAGAGAAATGAAAGTTGAAATAGATGTTGACTCAGAGTTGTGGTCAATGGTTTGATGTCCAAGTGGAGGCCAGTGATGAGGGCTTTACTCAGGGGTTGGTGTTGGGGCTGACACTGTTTAGTAGCTTTGGTGGTGATGTTGGATTGAGATCACCCTCAGCAAGTCTGCTGGTGACACCCCGCTGAGTGGAGTGGGTGACACGCTGGAGGGAAGCGGTGCCATCCAGAGGGACCTGGGCATGTGTCAGAAATGAGCCTGTGAGAGCCTCATGAAGTTCAACAAGGCCTAGTGCAAGGTCCTGCCCATGTGTTGGGGCAATCCCAACCACAGATCCAGGCTGGGAGATAACAGATGGAGAGCAGCCCTGCCCAGAAGGACTTGGGGGTGCCAGTGGGTGAGAGGCTGGACATGCCCCGGCCATGGCACTCCCAGCCCAGAGAGCCAAACGTGTCCTGGGCTATATCTGAAGCACTGTGAGCAGCAGGGGAAGGAGGGAATTCTTCCCCTCTGCTCTGGTGAGACCCACCTGGAGCTCTGTCTGCAGCTCTGGAGTCCCCAGCGCAGGAGGGACATGGAGCTGTTAGTAAGAGACAAGGATGTATTTGAGCCTGCGTTTTGGTAGTGGCTGAGTGAGAATTTCGTGAAGTTAACAGAAAATCAGGGAGGCGGGAGGATGAAATCCAAATGCCAGGCTGTAGGAACTGTAAGGACCCAGAAGGTCCAGAGCCCTTCAATGCCTTCCCATGTGAATCTTTATGCGCAACATTAATTCTTGTTACGCTGAAATGAGTCTTGAGTCTGTGGCAAGCAAACTGTGGTTTGAAATCCCAAGTGAAAAGAGATACCTGTCAACCTGCTAAGAATTGTTTGCCTTTGTAAATTAAACAGAAATCAAAGTCAGGGAAACAGGAATGAAAAAGAAGAAACTTTAGATTTAACAGTAGTAAGATTCTTAGAGGATATTCACCATTGCTGCTGTGAAATAAGCTGGTAGGTTATTGAATTGTTGTGTTTGGATAAAATTACTTTAGAAATAATACACCAACTTCTAAGGTCAGGCAGGCTAAAACCAAATGTTTCTAAAATTGATTTATCAAGTAACTGTCAAGTTCCTAGGGAAAAACACAGAGTTAAAAAGAATAGAAACCTCATAGGTGGAAACCGACAAAATGTTACGTCCAAATAATTGAATAAGTTTCCATGAGAGAAATACTGAAGGGATTGCTTTGGAAATATGCTTTTTGTGTTTTAATTGCCCTGTCAGAGAAGAAGATGTCTTTAAGTTTTGTTTCCCATATTGAAATCCATGTTTGGGTCCTGTAAATGATTCCATACAACATCTATTTGTATTATCTTTTACTAAACATCTGAGTTGGTTTCAAATTCATATTATGGGCGAAAGGTTGCAGTAAATGTTGAATCTGATCATATGGATATACTGTCTTTTGAACATTTCTGGAAGCAAATCTTATTTTGCTGCTTTAATATGTTTGAAGTCCAAATTAATCTTACACCTAGATTAGCATTACTGGGATGTGATAATGGATTAAGTACTGATCTTTTCTGCCCCCTGTTTCATCAGCTGCTTTCTTCTGCAGGAGTGGTAATTGCTTTGGAATGGAAATTTTCAAATAGTATTTCAGTTGATAAAGATTTGTGCAATATCCATGCGGATATTCTTTTTGCATTAAAAAGGATTTTTCTACTATTTATTTTGACACATGTTAAATAGTGTAAGAGATATCAAAATGTGAATCATAATTCCTTAAAGAACTCATGTAATAGCTGTATGAATCGTCTTGCAGAAATAAAAATTCATAACATGGAGATGAGCTCATGAAAATCTTAAAGTAAAAATATGAGTATCAAATAAGAAATAGAACACTTACCCTACAAAATACTTAATGCCACAGGACTGACAACATGCAAAATAGAACTGTGATAAGGGGACAGTGTGTAGTATTAGCTCAACAAGAAAAATATTAGTACTAAGTAAAAGTACTAACAAGTAAAACATTGGTACTAAGAATACAAGAAAAGTACTAATGTTACTAATGTGAATAAGGTCTCCTGTTTTTTGATACAGGTAAAAATTCATCTGTACTGTTTTGATCTCGACCATTAAAAGACAAAGCTGTCAATCTGATGGAGTTTCAAATTGAAGCATAACATAATTCCAGTTTTGGAGTCCAGATAGAAACACAAGTCAGCTTTCAGCGTCAGATGAATTCACCAGGGCAGGCAAGTGTTAAGAAAGTTAATTAAGATAATGTAAGTAGGCTTTTAATGGACTTGCAGCTGTGCACATGGCCACCTAGTAATTCTGACTGAGATGGGGCAGCTTTGTGTCCTGTCCTTACCTGGTCACCTCCAAGCATTTGACCACAGCCTGGTTTGCAGACAGTTTGAGAATTAACTGAGAAGTAAGGCCATTTATGCTGTTCCTCAAGGACAGTCTTGAAACAATGGGAAAAATTCAATTGCAAGATTTAAGGGCAGCCAATATGCCACTGAGGTTGCATTAGTAACTCCAGGTAGCAGGGAAGAGATTAAAACGTCACTAGAGCTAAATATCAATGTGATCACTTGCTAAAAGCAGTTTGAACTTTCAACAGAGAAAGACATAATTTTACAAGAAATTGATTTTGGACATGGGAGGTTGCATTCTGATGCACAAGACATAATAACAAGCTAATGCTAAAAGAAAAGCAGGATAGCTCCCATTGTCCCCTGATGCTGGACAAAGTAGAACTTTCTCCAAAGTGCATAGGATTATTTTAATTTTTACACATAATACAAGATGCCGATGCATTAACAACACTGCCAGCAGTAAGGGTTAGAACTGAAATTATCCTTTCTCAGTCAAGAAAGATTGCATCTTCACCTCCAGAAGCTGTTCAAGAGAGACCTGTCAGTCTCCTTCTGTTGCAGCATTAATGGTGGAGATTAATCAATCAGTGTATTTCCAAAGTCCATATCATAAGTACGTGCAATATGAAATTTAATAACCAAGTCAAAATTCAAGGAAATATTTTCACTGATTAACATAAAGGTGCTAATGCCTTTTTCAATGGTGAAAACCTCAGTGATTAGAGATGCAAAAACCTGAAGTAACAGCTCATAATAGTTGCTGGTGGAATGGCAGTCAAATAATAAAGCCTTTGGATTCTTGGTAGGTTTTCCTTCTCCTGGAAAAAATCCTGATCCACAGTGCCTTCAGGAGTTTGCTTCCTACTCCTGCATCCTCTTGTGAAAAGATGTGGTGATTTAGCTCCGTCCATCCCAAACGACACATTTGTGGCATAAGAAGTATTTCAGCTGAAACTTCTATATATCAGCAGCAGATGAATCCTTCTGTAGTCCTCATTTCCTGGAAAGTGGGGCTGAGAGCCTTGCAGCAAATCCCTCAGAAGTAAACTGTAGTGCGGTAGAACAATGGAGTGGAGTAAAAAGCCAAAAAGGTTGATTGTACTAAAGAGGGTTCACTGAAGGTGGGCCATAAAACAAACAGAAAAGTGCTCCCACAGAAAATGGCAATGGCAGCCGTAAAATCAGATAATAAAGGAATCCTACCATGAAGACAAAAAAACAAAAAACAATTAAGCCCCCCCAGAGAATCAAACTAAACAGAAAACAAAAAGCAAACAGGCTTAGGACAGGGAGACACAGGCATATAGCAGCAGCCATGTTGCCACTAAAAAAATCCTGTGCTTAAGCAGATTAGGAAAATTCCTCTTGCCCTAAGCTTTCACAGTTTGCCTGCTATATATATTGTAGGCTGTTTTTGAATGCTTCCATAAATTGCACATCTAGAAAATGCATTCCAGAAACCTGTGGCATTCAAGCCTTTATTTTTTCCAAAGAAGTCAGTTATGAAAGAAGGTGTTGGAAATAATACTGTAATCTGTGGTGCATCGGAACAAAATTTGCTCTTGTGGTGTCTTTGAAGTTTGTATATATACAAACGAAAATGTGTGGGCTTTCCATTTATCCCAGGAAAACAGAATTTCTTTGTGTCTGTGTATTCATAGAAATTGTGTGTATGTGTGAAATAGTGTATATACACCATCCAATTGTTTCTCTTTATAACCACAGAGAATTTAAGCACTTCATCGCTACTGTTTTACAAGCATAGTCTTCTGAAAATCAGAAACTTTTAGTTTCCATTTTAAGCACACACCTATTTGTATGCATCATTTCTTGTG
>WAAG01053958.1:0-11903 GCA_013390105.1 Tichodroma muraria | reverse complement strand
TCTCTTTTTTTTTTTTTTTTTTTTTTAAGGGGAGGGGGGGGTTTTTTTTTTTTTTTTTTTTTTGTAAGAAAAAAGTTAAGTGGAACACACACATTGCCTTTGAAATGTAGCCATAGGAAGGTCATATATTTAGGTGTTACATATTAAAATATTGATTTTTTAGAATATAAAACCCCTGCTTACAATAAATACAATGCAAGTCATAACCATTATTATAAAAATATTCCAGTGTTCCACAGTAAAGGGTCATTAACATTGCTATACTGTAGAATTTGATCATTACTGGAGGATACTATGTTTTGTTTTTAATCGGGCAGTGATTTATATAGAAACTTATTAAGAACCAAGATATGGCTCATTTCTGATCCCTGACATGCTTAAAAGATGTTGCAAATTAAGGGATTGATCCTGTAGATCGCTGAGCTGATAGGAAGAAATGTCAATAAGCAAAGTGCTCGCTCTGTCACTGGCTTGTACCTTGCACATCAGTAGATGTGCAGCACGTGCTGGGGGAAACTGAGATGCTAAAGCTGCCTTCATCCCAGCCATTCCAAATTCCCTGTACTTCGGAGGAAGTGAAGCACGTGGTTCTTTATTTTGTTTTAATTCTGGATGAAGGCTTGAGAGTTGCTTCTTCTTTGAAGTGGAGAAAACCTCACCTCTAAGAATGCATTGGGATGTTCTCACTTGAGGTATTGGCTCTGCATCCTCTTGTACTCGATGTGATGCCTAGAAAGGCTGACCTGGAACAGAGACCAGACAGAGCAGAAGGATAAAGCAGGTATTTATTAAAAGGCCTCAGTGGGCACACCTGGGCAGTGCAAGAACCTGCTTGGGCTACACCCAAGATGGTCACAAAATGGACACCCGG
Source organism: Tichodroma muraria (assembly GCA_013390105.1). NCBI lineage: Eukaryota > Metazoa > Chordata > Aves > Passeriformes > Sittidae > Tichodroma > Tichodroma muraria. The sequence continues at coordinate 11,032 of WAAG01053958.1, read as the reverse complement.
TCACAAGGTGCCACGCTTTTATAAGTTTTGGTCCATTAGTGTATTGGAGTTAATTGTCCAATTACAGCTTCAGGTTATGAAGTTCCATCCTCCTTGTTTTACTCTCTTCAATTCACCATTGTATATGCTCTTGGGCCTGAAATTGCTATCAGTTGTCCTTGGTCCCAAGCTAGAGAAAGAATTGTTTTGCCTACCTACTCAGTGAAGAGAACTTACCAACATTTAGTATGAAGCCCAGGACTACCCACTAAAACAGCACAGAATCTGAAAAAAAATAGAAGCTAAAACTTAAAGCATCAGATGTGTGTGTCCAGACATTGTGAAGGGGAACCTGGGGAATGGAGAGCTTTGGTGATGAGCAAAGGTGGCTGGGGGCATGGCTGGGAAGCTGAGATACAACAGGGAGATGGTGTCCATCATAAACAGATTCTTCAGTTCCTTATAGTGAGGACAGGAGCTCAGAAGCCTCTTTGGTAGAGAAAATGGACTTTGATGGGGTTCTTCCAACTCAAGATGTTCTGTGATTCTCAGTGCTGAAAATTCAGCCACACAGTGGCAAGGGGAGTTCACACAAACAGCTTTATGTGATAACTTACCATGGCTTTAATTAATTTATTAATTAATTCAAATTATTCAGGTTGCATTGCATCACTCTCCTGGAGTAGTTCAGCCAGAAGGTTTGTGCTGGGGTGCTCTTGTCTCCTGTCAGCATCATCAGTGCTCACAGAGCCACTCTCAGTGACAAGAAATAGTGTCCCCTACCAGTATGACACAGACCACCTTCCTGGAATGTGGATCTGCCTGCAGTGCTGGGACCTCCTGGGATGGGCTGAGGCCTTTGGGAGGGCAATAGCAGAACCAGGGGTGCTGAAGGGAGGGAAGTGGCACATGACAATTAAAATAACTGCTGGAAATGGAGAGGTCCTAGCAGAAAAAAACTTGCCCTCATATAAGTCCCTTTATGTGAGGAAATCTGTGAACAGCATGATGTCGAATGTTACCCAAAAAAATTTCATAGAGGGGAGAAAAATCTTCCTGTGCCAGAATGATCCCGCTACACATGCATTACTTATTAATGTGGGTGAGATTGGTTTGAGGGGTTTAAACGTTTTATTTTTTTTTTTTTAGGTAGGGAATGTTTTCCATTATTTTAATTGGGAAAAGCCTGATAAAAGCAAATGTACACTTCACGTGTTGAAGTACACGCTACAGCTTTTTATTCACATGTGAAACCTGCTTATATGTCACTTTATATGATTTTCTTTTTAAATTTTATTAGCTGAGTTTTAGTGCTCTTTAAAGTAAAAGTGATAGCAACCAGGTGCATTATGGGGTAGATAACAAAACCCTGCCAACACACCTACGTGAATAATTCCCACATTTCCAGGCTCTGCTGTTTGTGCAGGACCAGGCAGATGTTTTGTGCTGTTGATACACAGAAGGCTCTCAGGCAGACACCACCAGTCTAATTTCAAGACCATAAACTATATTTCACTCCTCTAAAGTGAAATATAGTAATTAAAAAAAAAAAATTGTTGTTCACTTATTTTACATTTTTGTTCAAATAATTTTTCTCTAATATTTTTGGGTTCTGATGAGAATTTAAAAAATAAAACAACATGTCAAACCCCCCTACTTTACTTGCTTTCAGCCATTTGAAGCCTTCCCATGGGTACTCAGAATACCAGTTTGTCTCTTAAACAACCAAGAATAAATATATGAAATTTTGAGAATAGTGAGAGGCATAAACTGCACCCCATGCAGTCACTGCTGTCTCTACCTACCTGCTTGCTACTGCTTAAAATTTTATATGTTTATTTCTTTTTAAACACCTCAGCAGATTAAACCAAAGACTTTTGTAGCCTGAGTTTAAAGAAAAAAAAAAAAAAAAGAAAAAAAGAAACCCAGGAAAAAACCTTATATTCTTTTTTCTTCAAGCCTTTGATCCTGACTCTCCAGTCGTGGGAACCAGGAGAAGTCATCTCCTGTGAACTGTGAGTAGGAAGCTGCGAGGGAATCAGCAGAGGAGTTTGAACGTTAGGCCTTGTTTATGCTGGGGATTAAGTCATTTGTGGTCAGTACCCGAGGCAGCTGGGCTGCTGCAGGCTCCCTGCTCCCATCAGATGACATTCCTGCGGGGAGGATCAGGGGCAGTTCACTCCCCACCAGACCGGGGTGAATCCAGACCTGTGCCTGGTCCTCGCGCTCCCAATGTGTCTGATGGGAGCGGCGCTCCCCGGGCGAACGGAAAACTTCAGAGAGGAGAAGGGTCCTGGAAGGGATTGATCAAAACCATAATTTTATGGGTGTAGCAATAAACAGCCAAGCCAAGCCTGAGCTGCAGGAAAGCTCACCGGCTGCTACTCTGTGTTTCTCAAGGTCCTGAAGGGAAAAACAATCAGCAGATAGGGAAGTGAAGAGGGAAAAAAAAAAATGCCTAAATTGCTGCAGTGCTGTCTGTGGGACCATTTCAAATATCTGCCTACATTTGTGAATATCCTGGGTTGTGCCTTGAAAGTTTAAGACTTTTTCCAAAGGTGGTTTTATTGTCAACCACTATTAGGGTCGAATTTTTTTTTTCTTTTTCCCTAGCAGGCACATGGTTAACATCTTTCTGTGCTTCTAAATATAAACTCGCTTCCCAGTAGTATTATCCAGGTCTCATTCCTCCTCTGTTCCTCTCCCTTTTATTCTGTTCCTCTCCCTCTTTCTCCCTCTGTCACTGTGGATTTGATGAGGCTCCAAGTTACAACTGGATACTGTGAGGATGGATTGCTGTTGAGATCTGTGCCGAGTTGCACCAGCACTCTCTGTAAAGTTTTACTTTCGTGGAGTGCTATACAGTGACTTTTTATGTGTCTAAGAAATGGAAACATTTTGTCTCGTATAAAAAAAAAAAAAAAAGAAATATTTTTATACTGTGCTCCATTCACAGACCACATCAGAGGTATTCTAAGAATAGAATAGATCAAATATATTTTATGGAAATATAATGAGAAAAGGATGTGTTCCCAAAACTCACTCTGAACAAAGGAATGCAACATAGTCAGGAATACTTTAATGCGCCTAACAATTTTCTCATGTGAAAGGCTGAAGGAACAGTCTCGGTTTGAAGAAATCTTCCAATTCTCCCCAGGCACCCTGAGCTTGAAATCAGAACTAGGAAAGCTATATATTACAAAAAAAAAGAAAACGTATGGAAAAAGTGACTGAGGGCATTAACCATAAAAGACGTTTTGAAAAGAAAAATAACATCAATATGAAACATTTTGTCATGTTTCATTTCATTGATCATATATTTATTTTATGTGCTCTGGAGCGCTGAAGCTTAGATGTAACTACATTTCAGGAGCCTCATATTAGACCTGTCATTTTCTTTGTGGTGAAAACTAAATAGCAAGGAAAAAAAAATAGAATAGATTGCAATTATTAGATTTGGGTTGGATTCCATTGGATTCTGCTTAAAAACTTTAAAAAAAAAATGGAGCTTGGAAAAAGAGACATTACATTAACAGCTATTAAAGGCACTGCCTGTGTGACAGATAGAGAAGTAGGAGGTACACCTACAATGTAAAATAATTCATTTTTTTCCATGGTAATGCAATATGTTCACCTTAAATAGGCTTGTAATTAAACCTGCCACTGTTGATTAGATCAACTATGTAGGAAAGATGCATTTGTATTAGTTCTAATTAAATCTGTTCTAAACAAGTTGGAGTTACAGAGTGGTTTTTCTACTCCCCAATACAATAAACATATATTTCAGAAGCTGCACGTGGCTACCCTGTAGTAGATCTCAGCTTAAAAGCCTTTTCTGTACCTGGTCTCTGATCCCAAGTTTCTTCTGCCTCAGGTCTGAACTTCCTTCCTAGGCAAATCCCTCAATGATTTAAATTTGGTTGTTACAGGAGCATGATGGATGGAATCAGGCCAGTGTGAGCACCATAAGAAATTTGTTTTAGCATTGTTAAGGAAAAATATTTATTATAATTCAGGTTTTTGAGTCTTAATGTGTTTTCTAATAAACATAAGGTTGGTTTAGAAGTTCCTAGTGGGGAGGAGTGGGGTAGGGAAGGCCTGAGCTTGAGGAACTCTGGCAGGTTCTGGCACATTCTTGCCACTCTCTCCAGTGGTGGGTGGCATTACTCACACTCAGCATCTTTGAAGGTTGCTGGTATAAAGTTCAATGAGATCCACCATGTTCTCAGAATCCCCTGCTGGAATCTGACACCCTGTTAGAGGTAAAAGTTATCTCCTTGGATTGTCTGCAGTGAGGATTCTGGCCCTAAGTGGAAACCTTCTGGTGTATTGAGCAATGCAATCTATAAAAGCTAACCAAGTCCCACTGTGGTGGTAATTTATTTGGGGGCATTTTGTGCAGTTTAGGTCTCTGAGCAGACTTTCAAGGGTGTAAGTCCAGGGGGATATCAGCAGCCTTTCTATCAGTTCATCATCCCTTGTCTCAGTGCAGAGCAGGTTTGTAGGCACACAGTGAAAGTGAAGGGATTGGAGACTTGGGGCTCCTTTCTGGTGCTGGACCTGCTGGGCTGTTGGGCTTTCTCCTTGTCATGATCGTGCTGGCTTTGGGTGGGCATGTGCCAAAACCCTTCCTCTGAGGCAGGATGTGTCTGGAGTGCAGAGGTCCATCACTGGGAACTGTCTCCCGGATGGGATGATGGCCAGAGATGCTGATTCACCTCTGGGCACAGCGTGTCCCTGCTCCTTTGGACTCCTCCTTTACTACCAGTAGCCAAGTGGGTCAGGAATTGTGATCGTGGCTCTCTGAATGCCAAACTTTATTTCTGAAACAACCCAAGTGCGCTGAAAATCTTCAGGAACCGAGAGTGCTCTATTTTGCATTGTAACACAACTGGAAAAAAAACCACAAAAACTTGTGCTGTGTTTTCATATTGATTCTTCTTCTCTTGGTGCAGCATTTTCAATTTAAATGGCAGCAGACTGAGGCACAGAATGGGGAGGAATGTTCTGAGCTTTGCAACTGGGAAAAGAGCCTGATTTTCTGATTTTGTGTCCATGTTATCCAATTAAATTTTTTCACTGTCCTGTGATTTCATGTCCAGTGCAGTATTGCTTCCACAGAAAAGCTAATTATGGAATAAGATAAGTATGAAAGTGCCCATATTTAATTGCTACTATATAATATATTCAGGAAGAAGAGTTTTTGTGGTTTTTTTCCTAAAATTGTTTTAATTAGCATGAAGGAAAAGTTTCTGCTTGTTTTTATTGTCACAAGATAGAAAGAAAATTATTTCATGCTACTATTGAATTGTATTTAACATCCATCTATCTACAACAGAAAACTTGAAAATTAGTTTGTTAGATTTTATTGATCCTTTTTGTCTCATAAGCATTTTCTTCAAGTACCATTAAATAATGAAACAATTTTTGGAATATCAGCTATCAGATGGTAGAAATTTAATTTTTGTTTTTAAATTGTGCATTTGTCCTTTTTATATTTCTTAGCTGAGGGGGGAATCCACCTTCCAGAAACCTGATATTTTGGACCAGATCCTTGTCTGAACAGGTTGTATGCTGCCCTTTTCAAAATCAAGCTATCAGAGGATGCCCTTCAGCAGAACTGTTAAGAGGACTTGGTGAGCTTAACATGTTTCGCCTGCTTAATTTAATTTGGAAAAATTCAACCAGAAAATGAAGTTATTAACAGGTTGGTACATTCAGAGATAAGATGATGTCACAGGAAAGCAGTCAAGTGGGCAGCTTGTCAAAATATAAAATATGTATCTGTCAGAATCAAATGATAGATAAGCTGTGGCTGGGTGTAGGATGCAGTGAAAATAGTATGCTAAAAATTGAAGCCGAATCCCACCAGTCTGGAGCACAAGCTTTTAGTAACTATTGTGGTGAGCAGAAACACAGCAATCCTGGGGACATGAACCGTGCTGCTTAAACTCGGTGTGTGTGCCATTTCTGGCCAGCAGCCAGCAGCACGTTCATCACCATGAGACCTCCAAGGGACAGCAGAGACCTTGAAAGTGTGGCAGTTCCAACAGATGGGGACTGAAACCAGCTTTGGGGACCCTGATGTGAGAGGATGTGGAGCTGCTGGAGGGAGTCCAGAGGAGGCCATGGAGCTGCTCCAGGGCTGGAGCCCCTCTGCTCTGGAGCCAGGCTGGGAGAGCTGGGGGGTGCTCCCCTGGAGAGGAGAAGGCTCCAGGGAGAGCTCAGAGCCTCTCGCAGGGCCTAAAGGGGCTCCAGGAGAGCTGGAGAGGGACTGGGGACAAGGGCTAGAGGGACAGGACCCAGGGAATGGCTTCCACTGCCAGAGGGCAGGGAGAGATTAGGAAGAAATTCTTCCCTGTGAGGGCGATGGGGCTTTGGCACAGGGTACCCAGAGCAGCTGTGGCTGCTCCTGGATCCTTGGAAGTGTCCAAGGCCATGTTGGACGCAGCTTGGAGCAATCTGGGATAGTGGAAGGTGTCCCTGCCATGGCCGGAGGATTGGAACAAGCTGACCCTTAATGGTCCCTTCCAACCCAAAACATTCAATGATTCTATAACTGAAGTTGGGACACCCCATTAGCTCAGATATGCCAAAATGAGCATTAGTAAATCTTTCGCTGGGTGACTTTGAAACTATTGAGGCCTTAGATTGTGAAAATAATCTGTCTGACCAATGTAATGAGCATTTTTGTGTTGGAGAGGTCAGATGAGAAAGAGGAGTCTCCAGTGTATTCTCCAGGAACATGTACATGTCGTGTTTCATCACAGTGTCCTTCCTGCCTTGTGGCTTGTCATCTCAAATAGCTGGCACCAGGAGGTTAAAATTAATAAACTTGGGAATTTTAAATGGCAATTTGGAGTCTTGTATGAGCAAAACAGAATAGGCTACTTAGCAAGGAATGCAGTCAAACTCCCAAATACTGTGATGGCAAAATGAAAGAAATACCATTATAATAAAAGTCAGTATTGGGTTATCACTGAATTTGGGAAAATGATCCCGTTTGTGTGGAACTTCACTCACTGCAAGTTGCAAAAGTGTGCTTAAAGGCTGTAAACTCCTGCGGGATAGCTCATGAAATGTGTCAGTTTGCTCGGGATCTTCCATGATGCAGAGTTTAATTGTGATGGGAATTCTCAGGACTAACAGAATACAAAGAGTAGAAGCCCTAAATAAAATGCTGGTTTTATATTTAAAGGTCAGAAGGGACTGGTCTGACCCCTTGATCTATAGGCCATAATGCTTTGTTCACTAATATCACCATGATATTTCCAATTTGTGCTTAAGCTTAAATAGTTCCTAAAGACTAATGACTCAGCTTTGTGTATTCTTCCTTGGGAAAAAAAGAAATTTTAACATGTTGTTCTATTGTAATTCTTTTTCAGTATAGAAAATATTTCTCACGTAAATTTCTTTAGCCCGCTGACCTTCAGAATTTGATTCTTATTATTTATGCCTGAACAAATTTAATTTTTATCAAAGATCCTTCTCTTTTGTAAATGAAACAGGTGGAGTTTAAATTTGTAGCAGTTCTTAAAATTGTCATTTTTTGGTTTATTTTTTCCCCCCGAGTTAATTCCAGAAAGTTTGCCAGGCATTTTATTGTGTTATTTGCAGAACTGAGTAATTGTGGATTAAGTTTGGTGGGGATTTTTTTTTTTGTTTTCTAATACTTTCCCCAGTTCTGTATACTGAGGAGACAGCAACACTCTGCTGCTATCCTCCATTTTATGTACTCAAGGATCACATTCTTCCTTTGGAACTTCAAGATGTTTGCATTTTATGTGCTATACTTAGTCTGTATCGTGCTAATTTTTTTATTCAGCAATAATTGTAATGGAGGTATAGAATGATCTATAGTGCTGCTGTACAAATTTAAAACATCATAGAAATGTATCAGCTCTTAAAGTGGAACATATCATGCATTTTTTGGTTAAAATCTGAAAATAAATCACAAATCTCTCAGCATGAGGAGCTCTGTTTTAGACTTGTGTAACGACAATGCTCTCGTAATTGAAAGAAAAAAGAAAGGAAATTTGGGAGACTGTTAGTCTACATGTGGCATACTTCTTTTCCCTTGAATTGAAAATTAAAAAAAAAAGTCCATTGACACATTTGGACTGAAAAACTCTTTGCTGCACATGTTTTATATATGTGGGTTTATTACACAGATCATGTGTCTTAATTAGGTAATTTATATTGTGTTATCCAAAGAAGATGTTCTTGTTCAATTGGATACACAATGAAAGTTTCAAGAAAACTCATTAATCCTGTGTTTACAGAGATCAGAGCATGGCCATGGAATAACAACAACTACAAATATATCTCTGTATGCTGAGGCAGTTACCTACGAGATCATGTTCCTTGGATAACTGTGTTTGTAAATATAGACATATACATAATATAGATAGGGATTAGTCATATTTTTAGTGAGACCTTTTCTTCCTAATTCTCTTCCTGAAATATAATATATTTATCTAAGGTGCATCTTTCAAAGCAAAAATTGAATGGTAAATCAAACTGATCTTAATGAGGAAAGTTCAAATATTTTGTTATCTTGGACAATGTGAGCACTGATGTTTCAGAGGGGTAATGGCAACTTGAATTTGAGCTCTCCTGACCTTTTTCCTCCTTCCTATAGAACCTTGATATTTCCTAAATTGGTGTTTTGTTTCCTTATACTAATCTGACACTGTTCAACCAGAAACTGAATCTAGTTATCGCTGGTTAGGCTAATTAAGATTTCTTGGTTTCTCTCCCTCTTTGTCATTAAGCTGGATTTGAGCTTTCACATACCCTTGCAATTACTTTGAAATTCCAAGTCTCCTTGCAAATACTTTGAGAAATCTGAAAGCTAAATGGTTCCCAAGTTTAAAATAGGATGTTCCCTAGTTGAAAGGCAAAAAAGCAATATTGTTATATTTGTATTCTGATGAAATTCATTATGTACAATATAATTTTTGTCTCCATAACAATCTACTCTTCTTCAATTAGGGATTAAGCCAGATACTGTATTTTCTCTAGATCTTTTTAGTAATTTTTTTTTTTTTTCATTGAAAATACAGAAGGAATTTGAAGTGTTTGTTACTGGCAGTAAAATGTATGTTTGGAGAGTTTTTCTTCTGTTTATTGTAAATCAGCTACAGAACAGCAATCCACGGCATCAGTCCAGGAAACTGAGATTATGAAGTTAGGCAGTAAAAAGATGAACAAAAAATCGTGTTTATAAATCTCGATGAACATCTTCCTTGTATGCAGTGAGGACCTGCTCCAGCTCCCTTTGATGTCAACAAGAAAACACCCACCAACATCCAGTGGGATTTGGTTCTGACCCTGATTTCCCACATTTGTGTCCAGTTTGGGGCAGGATATGGCAAGAAGGAGTGCAGGCAGAGAGCTGTGACTGATGGGAGTGGTGCAAGGACCTTGGATGCAGTGGGGAAGGAAGGTGAGGAGAGGGAGTTATTTATCACACCAATTCCATTATTCATGGGAACACGAGCACTGGAAATCATGCCACACTAGTGGCCAATTTATTGATGTGCTACAAGCCCTCACTGCTGTCCACAGCTCCAGTCCCCTGAAGAACATCTGAAGTGTAACCTAGGAGAAATCTGTTGTAATTTGCTCTCCTGCTCTCTGTATTTATAAGCCTACAATATTGTAAGTTCTTACTGTGGGTGGACAAGCAACATCCACTCATATCAAAGAAGATACAAGTACAGATAAATATAACTTTATACATTCATTTTTATATAACTTATGCAAATGTATGCACAAGTTAGTCACAGTCCCCAGGCTGGCAGCAGATCTGATGTGGCCATTGTTGTAGCTTGTTTTGGACACCAGTGTTGCTGGACAATCCTGCTGCCCCCAAGCAGGGCTTTGCATGTGTAAGTTGTTCTGCTAGAGCAAGGTTAGGCTGGATGGAGATGGCAGGATGGGACCTAGAGGAGCAGACATGGCAGTTCTTCATCTCTCCAGCCACGGTGTGGCTTAGGCAAACTGCATGTGAAGGCTCCCCGTGTCCTTTTCTCTTGAGGGCATTAGCAAGAAGTGTTGAAGTCTGGAAAGTGAGGCATAAGGAGCTGGCTTGTGCATGGACTCCAGCCCTCACTGGCATCTGAATATTCACAGAATGATCTGGGTTAAAGATCATCTCATTGCATCCCCTGCCACAGGTAGGGACATCTTCTACTAGAGCAGGTTGCTTAGAGCTCCATCCCACCTCCTTGCTCAGCCTCATCATCTCATCAGCAACCTCCTGTGACAACTAGAGTCTTGTTCTCCACCTTTTAAATTAAATAGAAGATTGTTTTTTACCCTATTGCACCACTGGCTGCTCCAGGAAAGAATAGTTTTCTTTAGCACTTGCTGTTGAGTACTAACTGACCATCTTAAAAAACAAATCAAAGAGTGTAGATGCAGCAGCTTATTGTTCTTTTCTGTGTGAACTTGTCTGTTCCCCAAAGACTCAACAGAACAAAAGGGACAGTTTTGGTATGCCGGGTTCAACTGTCAAAATTAGTATTCTTAATGCTCTTCCTTATTTTAAACACCCATGAATAACTTGATCCCTACTGCTTAGATTATAGATTTTAGTATATGAATTTTAATAATTCTAATTAATGGTGCTATCTTTATTATATTACTTTGTACTTGGGTTCACTCTTTCATCACAACATCTCAAAGCACTCTATTAAGTTGCACCAAATCTTTGTAAAGTAGATGAATTTTAGCCTACTGAGTTTATGTATTGGCTAAGTGTGGTAAAGGGAACGAACAGTTTTTTCCAAAGTTCATTTCAGAGCTTTGCATTGATTCTCTGCAATATTTAAACACTGGGAAAATTAGGCTACAGAAAACTTGACTCCCACTTCTACCCCCTAAATTATGGATCTCTTTGCTCCCCCTTTTGAATTTCAAGTAATCTTTGAAAATTTTGTATTCGTGAGCCTTCAGATATGAATAGTGATAATTATGTCAATATTATTAATATGCATTATTAAAAGAAGTAAATCTACATTTGCGAAGCTTTGATATGCTTACAAAA
>WAAG01053951.1:605-18201 GCA_013390105.1 Tichodroma muraria | reverse complement strand
GTCTTCCAAACTAAGACAATTGTAGAACTCTTAACAGGGTGTATGGAAAGGAAATAAATCAGCTGGTGCTCCTTACACTGCAGCCACATCAAACTCTTCCTGAATGAGGAACAAGGGCCAGATTTCTTGAAGCAAATCTTGGTAGTGTTGGAACTGTAATGGATGAGGGTTTCATGGAACCACAACTTACTCTTCTAGGAAAGTAAAAGGCTTTACTGCCAGGACAAGAACTAACAGCACAAAGACCTTATGACACTTAATAAGGAACCTGTGGGAGACAGAGTCACACCTGACACCAGAGAGTAGTTCCTGCAGTGGTAGGGGTCCATCTTCTTTCAAAGTAATGGTGAATCCACAAGATCATCATCAGTCCACTCTTCCTAATGGAAGGGAAAAACAACACCTTCAGTTGACATCTGTGTGTGGTGATATGTGGTGTGCTCCTTACGGTCTGGCTTTAAGAACTTACAGAGAGATTCCATGAACAGAAGACTAAAAAAAATATTTTAACTTTAACCTTAAAGCTAGTTATCCATACATCTGCTTACAGTCATGGACACAGAGTCATGTTAGAAGCCCCTTTTCAGCACCCGAGATAAAGAAGCATGAGCTTTATGTTGGATAACTATGTAGAGATTTCCAAAACAGCTCATACTCTTTGTATACTTACTCATACCTTCTACTAACGTCTTGTGCTTTTCATGGCTTTGTCACCCTGGCAGCTAAGTCACCTGTGCTCAACCATTACCTTATATGTTTTTCCTATAACTTCAAACTGATGAGCTCACTGTACCACTTCTGGCTTTCCTACTGATACTAACCCTCAGCTGCAAACAGTTAAATCCAGAAACATCTTAGAAATAGATCAGAATTGACTGTACACTTGTAGACTACAGTCTAATATCAGCTAACCACAGGATTAATTAAGCCATTAATAAGGTATGAGTAGTTTGCATAGTCTATAAATTTTCAAAAAGTTAAGCACGCTTTCTCCTTCATGTCCTGGTCAGCTCAGATCTGCCCGCTCTTGCGATAATTACTCAGACGTGAAATAACACAAGTAGAAACCCAGTTTAGATACGTAAGTAATGAAAAATACTGAGTTTCAGGACCTTTGGAACTGTACAAGAGTCTGTCATGAAGTACTGTAGAATATGTGAATATCCTATCAGGTTATTCCTTTGGAAAATAATTACAGATATGAATTAAAAAAAACCCTCCAAAATCAAAACTGCCTCAAACCACAGCAGAATAACTAATAAAATTTAAACTGGGGCAGGGAACAAGTGAAACCATGTATGAGCTATGAAAGCTCATATAGAGCTGTTTTCTAAGTCATTCTGTCATAAAGTGAAAAGTTCTTCAAGTGCCTGCTTTATGGAGTTGCCAGTTTCTGTTGAAGACTGGCATTTGGAGTAAAAACTAATCAAAAGTTTTTACAGCAATAAAATCATAAAATAAGTACAAGGTCCTACATTTTGTTAGAACATACCTTCAACGCCGATTTTATTATAATCTTGTTTAAATCATTTTTTAGATTCTAATTTGACACTACTATGATGATCTCTAGTAGCAAAAGACACAAATATTTTTTGAAAATCAGATTTTGATAGGTGACCCTCTTCCTATGTCAGCACGTTTTTCTAAATGCCACACTTAGTGTGTCTTACACTATCAGTATCAAGTGTCTTTAGTATTGAGAGGAGTCCAGTTAAAAGGGTTCTTCACTTCTGCCAGCATGGACTCTCTCCGATTTCCTGTCCATGTTACAATCAAAAGCTCTGAAAGGTATTCATCTCAGATGTGAAGGACAACCTTAATACTGTTTTTGTTGCATCACCCTCATCAGTTTATCTCCACCTTATTTATACCTGGTCTTGTAACGCAAAGTACTAGCTACCTGTCTGTAACTCATGCAGCCTTGTTAACAAATTGTTTGACATAAATTTAGTCCAACACTCTACACTGCTTTGATCAAGTAGCCAAATAAAGTAAATAAAAAATTTCAAAGAGAAGAAAAAGCAGAAAGCATGTACCGCATGTTCATTCACCTCTCCACAAAAGACAGGGGCGTTCAAGATCACTTCCAAGTGCAGGGAGGTATGAAATCTGGCTCATTTAAAGTGGAAAAAAATAGCTGAAAAAGGTTCAGTCTGAGCAACAAGTAAAATTATATTATAGATACGTAAATTTATCTCAGTGTGTCACTTTTGTCTTGGCATTAGGTGAAAAAAAAAACAGAAAAAACTTGTACAACAGGTTTACTGACCTCATCCATTTTACATTTCTTTGAGACATATTCATCATCTTCATAACCTTTCCTCTTCTTCCTAACCCAGAAGAAAAGTGAAATGTTTAGGTATTTTTGTAAATTAAGAGACTGTTTGACCCCAGGATTACACTATGGACATACCTGTTCCATAAAAAACTACCAAAGCCTCAGCATGGAGGTTGTTGGAAGTTCAGAGTGCATACTGAAGTGAAATGGGCAGAAAAATCAGGAAGTCTCTTGCCGTCTACATAATTCTTAATAAAACATTAAGCCTTTACAACATTCTTGCATTAATCACCTGATTTTAAAGCCCTTAGTTTTCATTACACACAACATCAAGTGGCCACACCTTAGAAGCCACCCAGTATTCCAGTTTTTGTGTTACAAAATAATCAGCTTGCTGTGCAAATCAGCACAAAAGAACCTATTTATGTAAAACTGAAAGCACTGCTTTGTGTCTTCGATCTCAGCTTCCAGTAGATAGAGCAAGTGGGCAAACATTGCTGTGAACATTTAAGGGTTTTCATTTTCCATCACTCACACAGGCAAGAAAATATTAATGTTCCTATGCCAATAAAAAAGGCTAAAGTATAACACATCCACGATATACTTACGGGTTTGTATTAAATGAAAGGTCCAAGCTGTGACACTTCTCTAACTTCTGTTTTAGAGCAGCAACCTCTTCAGGCCTTGGCAGTTCATATTTTTTTATGAGATTTTTCATGCCTAAAATGGCAACAACACAGCTGTAAGCACACAGATAATTTCTGCTCTGCCTTCATGTGTTGGGCCTGCATGGCAAGATGTTGGTAGTGGGGGGCCTACAGGGGTGGCTTCTGTGACAAGCTGCCAGAGGCTCCCCCCATGCCCAACAGAGGCAATGCCAGATGGCTCCAAGATGTATCCACTGCTGGCCAAGGCCAAGCCTAGTAGGTGACAGTGGATGTGCATCTGTGGAAACAGATTTAAACGAAAAAACCCAAACGCTTGTGCAACACTAATGGCTGCTGGAAAGAGGAATGAGAGTATATCTACACCCTACATGTACCAGCGTCAGTAAGGAAGGCGGGGAAGGAGGTGCTCCAGGCACTGAAACATATTCCCCTGCAGCTCCTGGTGCAGACCATGGAGAGCAGCTGTGCCCCTGCATGGAGGTCAGCAGGATGTGAAGTTGTGCAGATGCACCTGCAGTCTGTGGAGAAGGCAACTTTGGAGCAGGTGGATGTGCCCAAAGGAGGCCGTGACCCCTTGGAAATACCATGCTATATACCATCCCATGTAGGGAAAACTGTACTACAGAAGGTTTGCTGGCAAGATTTGTGACCCTGTGGGAGACCTGCACTGAAGCAGCCTATTCCTCAAGGGCTGCATCCTGTGTAATGGACCCACAGTAGAGCAGTTCATGAAGAACTGTAGCATATGGGAAGGACTGATGTAAAAATTTGTAGAGGACTGTCTCTGTGGAAGGAACTCCACACAGCAGCAAGGGAAGAATGTGAGGAGGAAGGAGCAACAGAAATATATGGTAAGCTGACTACAGTCCCCCTGCACTGGAGGGAGAGAATTCAGGAGTGAAATTGAATCCAGGAAGAAGAGAGAGGTAGGGGAAGAGTCTTTTTAAGATTTGGTTTTCACTTCTCATTACCCTGCTCTGATTTGATTGGTGATTAATTAATTTCCCCCAGTTGTGTTTGTTTTTGTTTTGCCCATGACTGTGACTGGTGAGTGACCTTTCCCTGCCCTTGCCTTAGCCCATGAACTTGTTACTTTTTTTTCTCTCCCCTACCCAGCTAAGAGGCCAGGGATAGGGTGGCTTTGGTGGTCACTTGGCATTGAGCTGGGATCAACCCACCGCACTTGTGACTCACACAACCGTGTGCAGTCTCCAGTGTGGCCGAGCATTGCTGATGTCTCACAGTCAGGCTTGAGCCAACAGTTTATCCTTCCTTCCCTCACTGTAACTACACTGAAACAAGTCTCCAGCATCACTGGCTCTGGATTTCCTTAAGGCACAGTTGACATTACTTTGCTAACAAGCTTCAAAGTACACAGGTGTTTTTTTGCAACATTGTACCTGCTGTCCTAAAAAAATACCAGTTCCAGTCTTTTTAATAACGCAAATTAAATTTACAAGTTTTTTCTCTACTACCAGTACTCTGTAGAAGTAATTACAAATGCCTGAAGAATTTCCTTCCAACCATCTTACGTTTACAGAGGAGCTGCCTTTGGGTTAAAGCTACCATCCACAATAACTGAAGAGTAAGTGATCCCAGCATTGCCTTCCATCTCAGCAATGGAAGTCTGAAGACTCTATTAGTTAGAAGACCAGAAAGTAAAGGGCATCTTAAGTTTTACAAATTAAAGGTAAATTGAATTTGTAGACCCTGGTTACTTGTATGGTACATTCATACCATGGCTGACTCATGTCAGCCAGCCGAGTTCCACTGCCACCACTCCCATTTGAAGTGCATGGATTAGCTTAATGCATTCAACAGCTGATAACTAACTGGGAATTTCATATCACAACCTATTCATTTAAATACAAAAAGGTAATAATCAGTGTACTACACCCCCTGTTAGCTTAGCTAAACTAGCTACAAAATAGATGTGCAGTATAAATACTGGTGTATCACATTAATCATTTAGCTTACAAAAGGTACCTTCTGGTGGTAGTAGTTGTTATATGCAGGCTTTGCCTGAAAGATATGGTGACTTAAAAAGCAATTTAGTTCTGTCCTACAGAAACCACTCTCTAGTTCTCAAAAGAGATTTCTCACTTTTGAATCAGCTGCTAGCACTTAACTGATTCTAGCACTTACGTTCTGAAAGCATCAGGCAGATCCTCTGCCTGTTAATTTATTTAATTTGTTCATATTCATTTGTTCAACTTATTTTTTTCATTTTGCCTCAGTCTTTTTCCTCCTTCCATCCACATGCTGGGTAGTTCATTCTACTGTCTGCGGTGCCTCAAGGTGAAGAGAACCATTTGAAGCACACCCTTCTATCTAAAGCTTTTGTAATTTGGAAAAAGATGGCTTTTCCTCCTTTCGAGATACTCTTAATGCACTTTTCCAATCTTTACTTACATTTCATGTCATCTAGTAATCTGGATAAGGTTGATCTGTCGTCTTTCAGCATAAAGCTTTCTGATAAATAGCTGCAAAGAGACATGGAAGAACAAATTTTTAAAGTGTCATAATCATTTGTGGCAATTACTGTGAGTTAATAAAAAGTCTATTATTTATTACTAACATCTCCTAGAGCTTTATAATTAGGTAAGTAAGAACACTTTGTTTACTTAAGTGCTGTAAAGTGATAAAAAAGCAAATATGTTGCTGTAAGAAGGTGGCAAAGGTATTCCCCCAGGCATGTAGAAATAACAGTGCCAAGTTAGACATTTCTAAGCCTCATGGAGCCAAGTCAAATTAAGTTTAAGATTCTATGACAACATCACATTATTATACTGTACCCGCACAGAACAAGCAAATACTACAGCGGTTTTCAGACTGACCAACAGCAGAGCCTGCAAGACAGGCCTGCTTCTGGCAGCTGAAACACTTCATTCTAAACACTGTCTTGCATGAGCTTATGGGTCCCATCCTCTTCCCAAAGAGATCAAAATTCTCTTTAGTAAGAACAGTAATGCACACTGCCTGCATAAAACAGACATGAGCAATCCTCCTCACCAACAACCACAACAACCAAGGAGTTCTATCCCTTCCCCTATGAGAGGTTTTCCAATTCCCATCTGTTCTGTACCACCTCTACAGCTGCACCTGATCCCAGGTCCACAGACCATCAGCTGCACCATCAGCTTCTCTCATGTCTGGCAGCAAAAACTCACATCAAACAGTAAATAAAAAAGTTATAACAACTGTATGGTGCAGACAGGTAACAAAGACTTGAATTCTTCCTGAATGTGCAAACAGACACCTTGAATCACACATTATCTACAAATTATTTTAGTTCTTTTTGCAAGTATGGTTTTCTGAATTTTGGCACAAGCAGTACAGAATACAGATGTAGGAATGAGATCAAGTTTCAAGTTAAAGTAAGCACCTGAATATTTTTACACAATTCTGAGAAGACAGTGAATCCTGCAGAGACTACTCACAACACTCCTTTTTTAAGGACTAGAGAGATTTGAGATACATTTGGAACAGGTGGAAGATTTTATTTTCAAAGAACTTCTGGGATTTAGAGCAGGTGTTACACTCCAGATGCAAAATGCTCACAGGCAGTGGCATGGTAGTAAGACATGCCAGGTACAGCTCCTTGCAGCAACCACCTCAGCTGTTCATCTGAAGAAAAGCGTATGTTTTGTCCGTAAGAGAACTAAACCAAACAAACTACACTTTTCAGCAAAGGTATCAAAGCGTTTGATGATACCTGTGCAAACACCAGTGCCAAGGACACAGAAGGGAAAGAAAAGACTGATTTAAACCAACACCTTAACCCTGGCTCACATCCATGGAAACTGAACAGTTGCAGCAGCCAAACACAGCATGGCACAACATGCCCATTAGCTGTCAGTTCAGTGTAATTTCAGTTCACTCTCAGTTTCTACCATATTTCTACTTTCTTCCCTGTGTAACCCTCAAACTGAGTCTGAAAATCCAAGGCTGTTCTAATTAAGGCAAAGACATCAGGCTTTTTTTTTAACTCCTTCCAAAGGAATATAAAAACCAGACAGCAACTAACTGCTTTCATCACCAATTTGTGAAAATGAACAGTACCACTGCCATTCCAAAACATAAAGAACAGACAAGTGCTATCAATTGGTAAACACACAATTCTAGTAGTTAAGAATTCTAGAGCAAAACAGTTTTATACAAGAAGCAAACAAACTGTTTAAAGCACTAATATAAGAAAGAAAATACTACCTTTCCATATTAATTCCTGCTCTCGAGCCACTAGATAATATGGCAGTGAGAGCAATCTGTGAGGGAGTGAAGAGCAGATATGCATCTGTCAGAGCCACTCGGTTAAGGAAGTCATCCGCTGTTTTCCTCAGAATTTCAGGATTTTCCAGCACTGGATAGCGAGTCTGAAAAGTAATGATTTAGGAAAATAAGCAGCTGTTCATCATTCCTGTTCATGAGCTCAGAACACACAATTCAGCAGTGTTTTATAAAGCCAAAAAGTAGCAGACCATATTTTTATTCCAAAAATAAAAAATCAAATCCTAAATAACTTAAAGACCACAAACAAAACAACTATCTTTCAGGTATTTGTCTATCACTACAGAAATTAGATCTTTTAAATCACAGGCACAAAAGGAAATAAAGTTTATTAAGACAATGCATGATAGCCTTGTATTACTTTATTATACAGAACATATAGCATATCATAGAGTATTACCTTAATATCAATTAGAAATCCCTCAAATGGCCTGTATGGGTTGTGGATGATGAGATGGAAGTTCAGCTGCTGAATAAGTAGCAGTTCATATTCCAGTATGTGTTCAAGAGCTTTTTCCTGTCCAGGAGGACTTTCTCGAAGGTTACCAACAAACTGTGCACTGGATACATTAAATTCATCTACTTTACAGGCCAAAAATGCACATGTTAGCCTTGAGAAGGGAAAAAACCAAAAAAGCAAACAATTGACATATGCAGCATCCATTCTCCTATCAAGAGTTCTGCTCAGAAAATTTGCGTATCTTTAAAACACCATGTTCTGAAGACAGCAAAAGGATAGTGAAACTGAACATATTTTGTCTCTACTCCTACTTAAGCTCTCAGATTTTCTTTTTTTTCCAACTCTTTACTAATATAAAGATCATACCTCTAATATTCCATTTGATAGAATAACTCAAGAACTGTTGATAACTCACATTATTATCCGAGGATGATACTCCATCACTGAGTTATTGAGGTAAAAACGTTTGAAATACATGCAAGCTGTTCCCTAAATGGAAAAAATGGGGAGGGGAAAAATAAAAATGGATTAAGAAAAAACAAATATAAGTACATAAAAAGAAAAAAACCCCACAAAACAGACAAGTTTGTATATATATAACAGGCACACAGGATACACTGAGGCACTTAAGTCACATACAGCCATTATATATCAATAAATATTTTAAAGTATTTTTGCCTGCAAGAACCTTACACTGCAACTGCCATAAAAAATATTTTTCTTTATTTTTAGACATGTTTTGGAAGACAATGCTTAAAAAGCCAACAATATCTTTATGAAAGAAATTTTTCATTAAAATGAAATTTAAAAATCCAATGCTGAAAAAAAATCATCCTAAAAGTTGCGAGCAATCCTAACCATTTTACTTTTTACATCAGTAAATTTTGCAGCATGTTTATCAGCATGAAAGCCGATGCTTTCCAAAATTAGACTCTGCAGGGGCTACTTCTCAAACATCAGTCCGGCTTCACAGAACGTGCTGTGGCAGCGACTGTCATCTTTCAAAGGCATCCTCAAGCACGGCACTCACCGAAAAAGGGAGGCCTAACAGGGGACTATGTAAATCACACATCTTAATGGATTACTGAGAGAGAGGCACAATTTCACTCCGTTCTTCAGCTCTAAGTCCTCACTTCTCCCTTCTGAGACACGGTCTTGTGCATTCAAGACAAATAAGTTCAAGGGAATTTTGTTTTCCCTTTTTAGGTCAATACTTTGCCAGTACACGATCCAGCTTATTTTGTGGTCAGAGAAGCATTAACGCTGGAGAAACATCTAAACGACAGCTCAAATTTAAGGCCGTCTCCTTTAGCTACCGGGGCATTGTTTCATTGTATCACCAAACATTACCATCAACCATCTACGACTACTTTGTTTCTACTCTTTGCTAAATGGAAACGAAACAATTCAGTCACCCAAGCAAGTTTAAGAGCCACAAGCTTTGAAAAGTTTTCTGCACGTGTCAGAAAACGACACAAACGAGGTAAAAAAAAGCGGCCACAGGCTGTAGTGCCGGATGAGAGAGAAGAGGCTTTAAAGACGCCCGCGCTCTCAGGAACAGGCCAAGCAGGCAGCAGGCGCAGGAATAAGGGGGGCCGAGGCGGCGGCTCCGTCCTCGCCTCGCTTACCACAACGGACCGCGGCATGGCGGGCTTGAACGCGGCGCAGAAGTCCAGCAGCCTCTTCTCGTAGTACTTGCACAGCGCCAGCTCCTCCTGCGGCTCCAGCAGCACCGGGTCGCCCTGCGGCACCTTGGGAGAAGCAAAGCCGCGCCTGAGTCCGCCGCGGTCTCACGCTGCCGCGCCGCGCCGCTCCGCCCATCCCCGGGGCCCCGCGCACCTTCNNNNGCTGGGGGCAGTTTTGGACACAGCAGTGTAAGAACGACGTGCAGCTATTAGCATCCAAAGGAGGGCTATCAGGATGGTGAAGGGCCTGGATGGGAGGCCGTATGAGGAGTGTCTGAGGTCACTTGGTGTATCCAGGCTGGAGAAGAGGAGACTGAAGGGACACCCCATTGCAGTCACAGCTTCCTTGTGAGGGAAGAGGAGGGGCAGGCACTGATCTCTGCTCTGTGGTGCCCGGTGACAGGACTCGAGTAAATGGCCTGAAGCTGAGTCAGGGAAGGTTTAGGCTGGATTTCAGGAAAAGGATTTTGACCCACAGGATGGTTAGGCACTGGAGCAGGATCCCCACAGAAGTGGTCACAACACTGAGCCTGACAGAGTTCAAGAAGTGTTTGGACAATGCTCTCAGCCTGTGGTGTGACTCTTGGGGTGTCCTATGCAGGCCCAGGAACTGGATGATCATGATGGGTCTCTGCCAAATCAGCGTAATCTGTGATTCTGCTCCCTTACGTTCCTTCAGTAGTCTCCTACTCTCCTGCTCTCCCCAGGTAACCATTATGTATACACAGTCCAATTATGCATTTAAGGAAGCAGCACTTCATAGCCTCCATGCTTCACCTAGAACTTTAGATATTACTGTGTAGTATCTAATATTTGTACTTGACGTATGTGAGGAAAGTATATAAAACATACTTTTGTGGACAGTCACAGGACTTGTAGTTAGAAGTGTTACCCAGCAAGTTATGTTCTTTTAAAAGGCATTTATGCAGCAGTGGGGGAAAATTCTTTTAACCTTAGCACAATAGTGTTTGATCCCTATCTAGGATTAATGCTTTGTTTTGAATCATACAGTGCTTACTACAAATGCCAGGGATAAATGTGGCTTTGTGTTAATTTTCTACATCTGTGACTAATAAGCCTTGTGCCATCTAGTGGGAAATTATATAATCTTCCTCATCTAATTAATTCTTTTAGTTATCTCTTCTAATTAAAAAAAATTGTTCTAAAACAAGTGTAATCAACACTTTGATATGTTTCAATGACCTCAGACCTAGAAGGATGTTAACAAACCCTTGGAGAGAGAGATCTGTTGTTGAAACTGGACACAAGTGATGAAAAACTCATGAACCACGAGGATATTTTGCAGAAACTCAAGATAAAAAAGAAACTAACAATATAAGTTCAGCAATTGTACTGAAACCTTCTCTGTTTGGGAAAAAGATAATAAAAAGACTGGAGAACTGGGCTAATTAGCATAAGAAGTGAGAAAACAAACAAATAGGAGATAAAATGCTAATTAATGAAGATAATTATGGAACTTATAGCCAATGAACATTAATTTCTTTATTTGCTACAGTGTATAAATAGTGAAAAGTTTTGAAAGTGGATGTGCATATTAGGTGAAGCTATCCCCATGCACCGAACATGTTGAATAAATATCAGCTTTCTAACATAACAAACCCTTTGGGTAGTTTGTTTCCTGGTTTTTAGTGACAAAGTGGTTCCTTGCTAGCGGCCATGACAAAGGTCCTTTCCCTAAACTACACAAAAAATAATTGTATTATCTACATAATTCATGATCTGAGATTGGGAAAACTTTTACAAAAAATTCTCTCCAAGTATTTCAAATTACAGATGTTGTCTCTTTATTTTCCCTGGTGTAGGTACATCAGTCAAGTGGGGATGATTTGGGAAACTTTGGGGATGATTTTTTTATTACTAGAAAATAAAAAACATGATTATTATTTTATTTGGTGAATAATTAATTAATTACTTTGACTTACAGTAAAGGTCTAGATGAATTTGGATTAAACAATGGATTAGGACTACAGAGATCTAAATTTTAGTACTATCTCTGGTGCAGAAATCCAGTTCTGACAAATTTTAGTTTTTTCAACTGTGAATCTCAAATCTTACTTGTTTACCTTCAGAAAAGTGAAGAATGAGGGCATGAGCTATTATGTTACTATGGAAATGAGTGCCACAAAAGACCCTAGAATGAACATTGGGAAAATGTGCAGCCATCACCTTATCATCTCCTCAGTAAATCCTGCCTCTCCCACCCCATACAATTTGGCATCAGTATGATAAGGAAAGATATACACACTTCAAATGTTGAGCCTTATATAAGGCAATCCCATCATACATAAACACAAGCTTATAAGAGGAACATGAAGAATTTGTGTATTCTGTAGAATATTGTCAATATGCCTTACTCTGATACAAACACAGCAATATGTTTAGCAAAAGGCAGTATATGGATAAATTAGCAATAAAGCATGCTAATTTATCCATATACTGCCTTTTGTTTACTAAGACAAATCCTTATTTTCAAAATCTACCCCAATTTTTGCTAATTCCTGTGCATTCAAATAGATTATTTAAGCTAAATAAACTCCCTGTTTTTCTTAGATTATCTCACATGGCTCTGTGCACTTAAGTTCATTTCAGTAGGGAAATATCCATGTGTGATTTTCAGTTTTCTGTATGGTAACATTGGCTAATGGTTGCAAGTAAACCATGTCTGAAGTCAAGGCTTGGAGATGGCATTAGCAAGCAGCTATTCCTACTGCTAACCTTCTTTAACAAATTCACAGGCCTCCTGCCACGTGTACTAACACACATGGGCTTTTCAATTAGACCTGTGCTTTAGAGATTAATACAAAGTGAATACTACTGCATGTTTAAATGAAGACAGTGGCTAAATTGTATTGGTTGCTGTTGGTATACATCTAGCTGCTTAGGCAGAGTGAATTAAGCTACAGCCATCTCAGCTAACATGGCAATGGACACAGTGGGTGGTTACAGCACAGAAGCTCAGCTTTTTAAACAACACAAAACATTCAGTCGGTCTCAAGTGTTAGAAGTATATCCTAATGTCAGAGCAATATTAATTGGATCTAGTTGAATACCATGATTATTTAAGGACTTTTCTGTGTTTCCAGTGATATGTAACTAAATATACATTTATATAACCATGAGATAGGAGACTAATTGATCAACAAAAACTTAGAGAATAGTTTTGAGTATTCTAAAGTACAATGTTTACTGAAAGCTTTATATACTTGAGTAATAACAGAGGCTGGTTTTATTACAGAAAAAAGCTAAGAATTTCCCTCTAGGGAAATTTCAATTTCCCAACTTCAATTTCCCTCTAGGTCCTGTGATGTTAATAAATGTAAAAAAATAAAAATAAAATTTAATGCTGGACATTTCTCCATCATGTCCTTCTATTATGTCCAGAACTGGTAAAAAAGTTGGAGAAATAATTAAAAGTGCATCTACAGCTTCTCTGAGGTTAGATCTATGGTTAGCATTTGGAGAGCTGCAGTCCTTTTAATGATTTTATACAATAAGGTCTGCATATATATAGATCACTAGTACAAATATTCTTTCTTTCATAATGCAAAAAAAAGGAAAAAATGACCTTTCGGCTCTGAATTCACACGAGGAGGGAAAAGCCACCCGACCCTTGCTTCTGAAACAAGATCTCTGAACAACCTAAACATCAAATCCTTCAGATTAGAGAACAGGTTTCCTTTAATTTCAGTGAAGTTTGAAACTCTCTTCTGTCAAATCAGAAATGTATTAAGGAGAACCTTTTAATCTGCAATCTCCAACAACAATGAAGGTGAGTGTTCCCAGCCTTGCAAGAGGCCTCGTGGACTTCAGCCAGGTGTGCACGCAGGGTCTGAATGACTGATCCATGATGTTCCTGGTGCTGGGTGGTGCATTGGAGGTTGCCATCAGCTACCAGTGCCCATCCAGGAGCCATTGTCTCTATTCCCCCATCAACATTTTCCCCTAGTTCAGGTAGCCAGGTAGCACAGAATGCTTCTAACAGTGCAGGTGAACTCTGCAAGGAAATGCCTCCCTGGGGCTGGCCTTGAGATGTCTCTGAGGCTTGGGGAACCAGGAAGGTGTCATTATTGAGGGTCTGGACATTTCTTGAATTTTTTCCATTCTCAGGACAGCTGGTGACCATGAATAAGACCACGACCCTTCAGCAATGTGTGACACCAGTGAGGGGTAGCAGCTCTTCATTCTCTGTTCTCTCCAATCTGTCACAAGAAACAAGACATGGAAGGAGTGCCAAAATGCTCCGGATCATGAAGAGCTTCTGAGAAACCTCTGGGGTGATGCTTGGAGAAGAGTCATGAGCAGCAGAGAGCACCAGGCAGGTCAGTAATTGTTGGAGAGTCAGGTTTTGGAGGGTCACAATCTGCCACTCTGTGACGTCTGCCTCCACAGTTCAGTGGTGCACCAGGGATGTCTGTTCCAATGTTCCATTGCACCTCTGCACATGTCTGGGGCTACTGCAGCTTCACTTTCTACTTCTCTTCTTCTCACCCATGTCTTCTCCTTATGCTCACCACAGGTATTTCATGCCAGTGACCAAAGGCTCTGTCTTCCCCTCCTCAGATGCCATTGCACTTCACTTTCTCCAGTCCTTCCTCTACCCACATACGCAAGTCCACCCCAATAACCCTTTTCACCATTGCTTCCAATGGGGATTGATCTGTTCCCAGACCTGGGACTTGGGACAACGTTATTTAGGCAGTGTTAAACTTACATGGTGTTGCAGATATAGCTGCACTGATGCTCTTCTCTTGCAAGGCTCCCCTTCCCAACATGTCTCTAGTTCTCCTGTCCAGGTTATCTGTGCATTTTGGCCATCTCTTGGGAAACACTCCTTCATGGGCTATGAAATCCAACCATTCCTCATAGTGCTATCTGAAACTTTTCCTGGCTTCCTGAACCGCCTGTGCTAAATTTCTAGTGACCTGTGATAGACCAAACTTTAACCTTCCTGTTTTTTCCACAACCATGCATCCATTAACCCAGATCTCATGGTTTGGTGATGCTCTCCTTTCTGGGGTGCAGCAAGGACTCCTGCAGAGGGCAGCCTCCAGCTAGCAGTGTATTTCCAAGAGCCACAGGGGCAGACATCACATTGCAACATCACTGGGTGGTGGAGGTGATAGTAATCCTAATAATAATCCTAGGAATAATCCTGATGGTAGATTATGACTGTGACCTCACATCCATTGCTCTGTGAATTCAGGTGCTGTCAGAGCCCTGGCCAGCTGTGAGAAAAAGCAGACATGGCCACGGGGAAGGAGTGGAGCTGCCCCATCTGCTGCGATGCACCAGATGACATCGCTTATGTGATGCCCTGTGGCCACCAATTCTGCCTTGGTTGCATCCTGCGTTGGGCAGAAAGAAATCCTGCCTGTCCACTCTGCAGAAGATTCATCTTGACAGTGAAGTTTTCTGATCGTGGTGGAGATGACTACCTACACTGTGTCATCACACCTCCCAGAGAGTTGCCAGAGACCAGCAGCCAGGCAGCAGAAGCTCCTAGAGGCCTGGCTGAAAACAGACCCCATGGCCCTGCAGATTCCCTTGCTTCCTCTCCACAAGGAATAACATCCCCTGCTCAGCAGCAGGCTGCAGGACCAGAGGCCGTGGGCAGCATCCTGCCTGAGCTTTGGGCAGAACTTTTCCGAAGACGACGGAACCTCCTGGACCCCGTGCGGCCTTGGCTGCGCCAGGGGCTGGAGATGATATATGGGGGCGAGTGGTATCAGGTGAAGAGTGCAGAGAGTGGCATCATGCTTGCACTCTGTGTCTATGGTCCAGACAGGGAAGTCTTGGTACAGAGATTGCAGCCCCGTCTCCAGCAATACACTGCATCATTGGTCCATGGCATCCTCACTATCATTGAGACCCAGTGCAGTGAGGAGGTTCGGAGGCTGCGGCACTCTCACACTGCCAGGGAGGAGGAGGAGATCCCTGCTGCCAGCTCTGATACCCCTGCCTCCCATGAGGGTGCTCCCACCCTCAGCCAGGCCCCATCCAGTGGCATAGCAAATTTCAACACGGAGGAGGAAGCCAGCACATTGGAGACTGCCCTCCATGGACATCCCAGCCACTTCCCATCTGAGTCCATTCCTGCAGAGCAGGAGCAGCCCCAGGAAGAGCTGGAGGAAACAAGAGTGGCTGCAGGTTCCTCTGCTCTTGGCCAGGGCAGTGACTCCTCACCTGTGACACCCCAGCGCCGCCGAAAGAGGAGGACCCCTGGGTCCCTACGTGTCTCCCATTCTAGCAAGAGGCAGCGCCGTGATCAGCTCTAGAAAGGCCACAGCAAGCTTTTGCTCAAGATAAAGAAAATAAATGGCTACATCCTTAATGCAGTCTCAGGTTGCTTTTTCCTTCCTCTTCTCCTGAAGCATTTTTCCTTTACCCTTACACCCAAGTGTCAGCCAAAGGCTTCTGGAGCCCTAGGGCCACGTTGGCAGAGACACCTCTGCCAGGAAATGCTGCTGCACCCACAGTGATGGAAGAGCTTGTGGGAAAACACTGGGGTGGATGCTTAAAGAGGAGTTATAAGTGAAAGACTGACCAGGCATTCCTCAAGTAAGCAGTGGAAAGCCAGAGGAATGACTCGCACCATTGCTGCTCAGTTCCTTAGGCAGAAACACACAGTTTGCTGAGGTAGCTGGGGAGAATTACATTGCTTGTCCTTCATTTATTTTATACAGACCAGGGTACACAAAGGCTGCATGAGATTCAGAGGCAGGAAAATCATTTGCATCCTCATTTTTGCAGCTATATGTCTTGTCTGCTGATGAATGAGAGTTCTTTTGTGTGTGTTTGTTGATTTTCCCTGTTAGTCTCAGACTAGGGGTGTCCAATACATTAGGTGCTGTGTGGGGCTTTTGTATCCAAAAAATGAGTAAGGATTATAAAAACTCATTGACCATATTTTCAAAACTGTACTTTTTTACCAAGTAATTGGAGTAATTTTTAATGCGTTATTTGGTCTGGACCTTTAGAGAAGCTCTTATTCTCTTGAAGTCGAGAAGCTGAGGAATGAGAAGTTCACAGAATTCCCATCTGTGCTGAAGGCTGGGTGGAGCACAAGAGGCATTGTGGTGCCTATTCTGAAGTGGGACAGCAAAAGAGAACACCAGGAAGGTCAGTATTGTTGGAGAGCCAGGCTTTGGAGTGTCGCAATCTGCCCCTCTGTGACAACACCCTCCACCATTCAGTGATGCACAAGTTATATCATGTTGCAAAACCTAGTAATTTTTCTCTTTTCCTGTGGAAAGGTATCAGTGATGCAGGGTACAGGTTATTGGGATACGAGTGGGTTTGTCCTTCACTGGAATTTCATATATTTTGCATTGTTCACGTATGTTCTATTGTTTTGGAAAATCTGGACTTTGCAACATAAATGTGATTCCATAGTTGGATGAATCTATGGCCTTTGAAGTATTTTATCTTCTGCCCTTGATGCCAAGCATTTAGTGAGTTCAGAGAACAGTGAAATAAGATTTTTTTGTAAAGGGAATTGACTTTCCAAAATGGTCTTGCTGCAAAATTTTCAGCTGTTAGAGACCTGAGGAGATATCAGCTGTTGTGTGTTAATGAAAATTAGCAGAAACAGGTTAGATGACAGTTATATTAGCAAATGTGTGGTAGCCTGTTCATGCATACTCAAAAGGTTTTTCTTCGTGTTTTCTCATTGTATTAAAATTCTAACTTTCTCCACACTTTTTATTCTCTTTTCAAAAGAAAAAAGTGAAAAATCTAGTCAGTGTCCTGCATGTAGGTGTCTATCACATGAAGCATTTTTAAAAACTGTGTTTTGCAGTGTTATTATTATGGAATTTGTTTTACTGATACTCTGAATAAAGCACAATTTAATGGAATTTAAGTTCTGTATAACAAAAAATTATAAGCCTGATACAAACCTAATTCAAATCAAAAAAGGTGTGATTTCTGCTGTCATATGATGATTCTGTGTTTTTTGTAACTGCTGATGTTAGTGTTCTGGTAATTAGGTATACTAAAAACATTTTGTTTAGATACAATGAGCTCAGTTTAGATGTGCCTGAACCTTTTTCCAAGAGCATTTCTGTGACATCATAGAGTGCAGAAATTATTCCCAGACTCCCCAAACTACACAGATTTCCTTACAGATTTGCTCCACATGATCAGATTTTATTCCTGATCCCTGTTGCAGAAATCTCAGAAGCCCTGCTGTCCCATC
>WAAG01053936.1:0-16727 GCA_013390105.1 Tichodroma muraria | reverse complement strand
AGCAATTTTCTCTGTTTTTCAGTGAGTGGTGGAATGAAGCTCAGAAGAATAAGAAAGTGAGGCCTAATCCACATGACACCAAAGTCAAGAGGAAACTGCAGGAGCTACAGCTTTATTCAGGTTTCCCAAATCCAGCAGTGGCAGAAGCATACCTGAGGCCTGTGGTGGATGAGTCAAGGGGTTCATTCACCTGGGGAAAGCCCGATGTAGAGCAGATCAGAGAATATCCTTTTACTTGTTTGGTGAAAGTACTCAAAGTTGGTAAGGAGTCAGTAATGGAGTGTCAAGTTCTTAATATCTCTTTGTTGTGAGTGGCTCCGAGCCCTATCTGCATGTGCTCCCCTAAAATGTTACCAGCTCTGGAATAGAAGGGAATGCAGCCATGCATGTGTGGCAGTCAGGGCTGCTCTGCCCTCCTGAGAGAGTGGGCTGCCTCACTTTGCATTTTTCTCTTTTGCAAAGAGAATCTTGTAGCTGAACTGACTAGTTTGTTGTGATATATTATTTCTGTAACTGTTATATTTCTGTTTCTGTCATATTTCTGGAACTGTCCTGTGCCTGTTTCTCCTCTTGAAGTGGGATTGTTTGCACACTCCCTCTTTATGTTTGCCATTTTTCACAAATAAGTCTTGAAGTGAGAGAAATGGTGTTTTAGTCTGCACTTTATCCCTAGTTATTCCGTGCATTTCTCCCAATAATGTCTACTTTTTGCTTCAGTTGCAGTCTGAGCTGCAGTGAACTATTGAAAAGTAGGTGGCAATAAATGCAGGGCTAATAATAGTGTTTTAAACAGTAAATGAAACTTCCAGTAGGTGCGGTTGTAAAGATAAGGCTTATTTATAGGCATTTTGTGTTATGGCAATACCATTTAGCCAAAATGAGTTCTGTCTTCACTGAGACATGCTTTGGGAAATGTTGATATTAGAGAAAAAGTTCTGCAACTAATGGAGATGTAGCAGCGTGATTGTGATACGTTGTTTTAACTGAGAGTCTTTTGTCTGATTTTATAGTAGAAAAAGCTTTGAGGTAGAACGACTTTCATCCAGACATTGTTTACTTCAGGAATTTTCATTTTATGTGTTTACAAAATACCAGTAGTAGCCATTTTGTAAAGTTCCTTAACTTTCTGCACATTCTGCAAGGATCACTTTGGCTGGACTAGGACAAAGATTGATGGAGTTCTTTTGCCTGTGATGAAACAACTGAACTTGCAGCAGGTGAAAATGTACCTGTAGTTTAAGGGTAACTGGAAAATTGTGAGAGAAGTGTTTTAAAAAGAACAGCAAGGCTTTGAAGTAAAATATCTTTCTCAGAAGCTGGGCTTTGAGCTGGGCTTTTTTTTTTTTTAATCTTTTTATGTATTTATTTTTTTTAAAGTCACAAGCTTGCTTCTCTAGACTTCATTTCTGTATGATTTGGGTATGCTGTGAGGGACTCTCCATAATTTCAGACGTTGGTTTCAAGTTTCCTTGCCTATCAAGCACCTGTCTCAAGTCCAGGCTGCTGTTTTTTCTAGACACAGTCAAGCTACAGGTTCCTCAAGCAACTTCAGTACTTCTAGAAGACAGTGTTCTATAAACACTTAATAAAGTATGTATAAAAATGCCCCTGAAATTTTGGTGGAGCGATACTGCCTATTTGATGGGCATCCATCAAATCCATGTGCATCCCTTGAGGACGAGTGCAGACTGAACTGTTGAGCAAGTGCCCGTTAATAATACTACTCTTAATTTCCAAGTAAATGTTCTGTCAACTTTATTAACACTTGAAAGTAAATAGTGATGCCCACTGTGGTGGCTGTCAAAGTGGGTTGTAAAATTGATCCCCAATGTCAGATTCTTTTTTCCTTTTGCCATACACAAGATAAAGACATTGTAAACCAGTGTTGTAGGTTCTCTGTATCACCGAGTGGAGTGAAAGCCCTGTAGTTATATACATATACTTTCAGGTTGACTGGAATATCCTTTGGAAGTGTCTGTCTCTCTTAGACGATTTTAGGGAAAAAGTAGAGCACAGTCTTAGCCTATACAAAAAGCCTAGCTGTGGTTGAATAGCACAAATCCATACTGTGTGACAACTGTTAATTCTGCTCTTCAGTCTTTGTACTGTAGCAGCATGTGGTGCAATGAACTTGAGTCAAAAGCCTGCGTTCTTGCACTTGGAGGCACAAATGCAGAGTGCACTTACAGCATTTACTTAGTAAACATTCTGCTTTAACAGCTGGAAGCTAAGGATGTGTTTGTAAGGACATACTTAAGAGCACTATAGAGATTCTCTGTATTAGGGTTGACAATAGCAACATATGTCTAATCACCAGCAGCACGATATTTATGAAATCTCACTGGAGTTTGCTAATTATTAATTTCTGTAAAAGTTCTTGTTGCCTAATTTATTATAAAGTATGGGTATTACTGTAATGATGCATCTTACTGTTCACATCTATGTGCATATGTATTAATTTCATTATTCCTTTGTCCTGCTTTAGTTTCAGATGCTTGATAATGTAGCTAACAACTGAATTCCCATTACAAAAGCAACTTTCAAGTGTGTTTCTGTTTTATTTTTGATAGACTCAGCTTCGAATTGATTCATTCTTCAGACTAGAACAGCATGAAAAACAAGCTATTAAAAGTCAGAGACTGCGCAGAGCTGTGACTTGTCTGAAGAGAAAGGAAAAAGAAGCAGATGATGAAATTCAGGAGGCCACTGCTGTCACAGAGATGGAACTTAAGCAGCCTGGGAAAAAGAAAGGGGAAGGTAACGCAGGTGGTGCAAATCAAGCTGCGGCCACAAAAGTACAGAGTGGAAAGAGAAGAAAGCATTCAGATTCCGGAAAAGAATTTTTATATGGAGGTGGTTTTGTTGGAAATTTGCATCTTTCAGAAACTTCTAGTGAGTCCTCAGTGGAGGAATCCAAAGGCAGAGATTTAGGCAAGAGCAAAAGGAAGAAAAACATGTCTGCAAAAGGGACAGCAGCCCATAAAGAGAAAAAGGGGTGCAGTAGCTCAAGTGGTGAGGATGAAGACCTGGGAAATGTAGTCATGGTGACTGCCAAACCTGTATTTGAAGGCAGAAAAAAGAAATCACGGAGCAAGAGAGGAATAAGAAAGAAAATGTCTTAAAAGAAATATTAAAAAAGACTGATTTTTCTGACTTGAGCTTTGTAAATATTCTAATGAATTCTTTATAAAATGTAATAAATAATCTCTATTTGTAATGCACTTTGTCACGCATTTTCTGTCCAGAAAACTTAAATAGAAGTGATTCTAAACAATGAAAACACTAGTTTTAGCACATTTACATAGAAAGACCTAGATTTCACTTGATTGAAGTTTTCAGGCTTCAGATTTTAAAATTGAGCCAAAACATGTTCTTCATTTATTTTCATTCTAATTGATTTGATAGACTGTTAAAATCACCTGCTGTCTGTTGCTTCCTTAACTTCAAATTTAAATGAAATTCTGAAAATTACTCGGGTTATTTCTGGGTGTTGCACAAAATAAAATAGGTTCAATTTGTTTGCTTTTCTTCTTCCCTAAGCCTGTCTTGGAAGTTTTGTGCCCAAAGTTATATTGTTTATTGAAGAGAGATGATGCAAACCCTCAAAAAATCTCAAAGAAAAACATACAGTACAGTAAGTCCTTCTATAATCTGATGTGCAGTAATTGTTTATGTGCTGAATGTAAAAGACATGTTTCTAGGTTTGGAGTTACATGACTGTATCCAAAGGCAGTATTTGTTTGCAAAGATGATGTTCAGAGGTGTCTACTGGTTGCAGCACTCACATTGGATTAATTTGTGTGGGGTGATATGAAGCTCAGACTTCTCACATGCTTCTCTTCTCTGAATGTAGAATTTATTTCCAGCTCCTGGATATTAAGGAGGAAAAGCACAGCATTCTACCCATCTTACTGGTGATCCTGTGTTGCATTTTAGTCCTTCTTGCCTTTTTTTCCCCCCTCTCTTCTCATTTGATATGTCTGCTGCATTTCTCATTGTTTCATCCAGTGTTGGAAATCCAAGTCCATACACTGAAGTTTTTGTATGAGAGATTATCCTCCCCTAGATAGCTGAGGGGCTGAGGTGAGCTGGGTGAGATTTGGCCCTTACAATTGTAAGGAGTCTAATACTTCATGTACAGCTGGGCGAAAATCATCCCTTTTGATACTTCTTTTCTAATAGATTGTAATATTTTAAGCAAATTCTCAATCTGTCCAGCCAGTTCACAGCACTATTTTATAAATCACACATTAGCATTACTGAATTTTACTTTAACAATGTGTATCTGGTCCTGCTGAGTTTTTTATAAATGTAGAAGAGCTCCCTTTAATTTCTTCTAACTATGGTACAGTGACTCACTTCTCCGTAGGGCTTGTTTAGTATTTTGGTACAATCATTATTTTGGTAACACCTGGAAAACCCAGTAGAGGTTGAAGTCTAGTTTTTTATAAAAAATGTGTAAAGTGAGAGATGGCTCCTGTCCTGAATTGATTACAGCCTAAAAAAGAGAAGTCTTAGATACCTGTATTTGTTCCCACGACAGTGTTTGCGGTCTGTTGAGTGAATGGACATCTTGGACATGGAGGAGTGGTATGTTTATATCTATGCAGGGTGACAGCTGTGTCGTGGGGTTAGGATTTTGGGGGTTGTGTACCTTGTTACAGTTCTGCATTCCAACGGGACCATGCATTCCTATACTGCAGCTGCAAAAGCAGCCCTGCCCCTTGGTAAGTTTTTCTCTTGGAAGACCCTTTCGGCTCTGAAGAATGACTTTGTGCTCTTCGGTTCCTTTTTAGTAACAGTGAGGAGTTGCTAACACCCTGCCACTATTTATTTTGTCAACAGTACTGCCAAGTTGGTTACTTTGTGGTTGGAGCTCCCTTGAGTGGGTGCCTCTTGCTGTTACAAAATTGCTCTCTTACGTAAGGGCTGTGTGGTGCCCTCTTCGTGCTCGGGCCGCAGCTGTCGGGATTTGTGACTGCTCCCGGTGTGGGGATGTTGGCAATGCGTGACACAGGCTTCGGAACACGCGTTTGCCTGCGGCTGTCTCGGGGGGAGGCCACCGGCAAGATAAGGACTTCGCTGTCCGAGCACCATCCTTGGAAAGCTGTGAGAGATTCAGGTAACGTTGACCGAAACGTGGCGGATGCCACTGGTGTTTCACTTGTCTCTGTCTTTTATGTTAAATTAATTTGTATCATTCACCTTAAACAGCGTAACTGAGCTGTTCTGCACTGTTCAGTTCTTGTAGCACTCCGGAATGCCCATGTTGGACTATTTTAGGTTGTGTAGCTCAGTGCACCTCAGGATATTTTTAGAATGACATAAAAAATGTAGAGGACCACAAAATACAAAGGCTTTGTCCTGTAGGGTGATTTTACCTTTTATTTTGTCTTTTAATGGGAAGAAAGTTTGTAATTTTTAATACTTCTGATGTAGACAAGAAGCTGATGAATGTGTGTAACATTTTCTGCTTAATATCTCTGTAGTTTCTTATGCTACTTGTTATTCTGAAGATGCATACAAAGACTTTGAATCCCCTGAGTCTCTTTTCTGTTGCCTATCTAATGATGTTGCTATTGCTAAGTTCATGTATAGACATAAAATGTAATGGCAATATTTTTGTTCTGTGTGCTGTGGCAACATGTAGAAAGCCCCTAAGGTATTTTCACCTTCAAACAGGATAATGCTGCTGATATTGTGGTAGTAAAGTTAAGCATTAAACCTGTGTGTCTTTTGTAGTGTGAAGTCAAGAGAATGAGGTGCATCCTCTCAAACAGGAGAGGGCTGTTCCATACTGGTCTCTTTATCCTGAAGTTTTGAGAGAAAAACCTGCCTAAGACTTTGCACTGTGAGGACAATTTGATACTCAGAATATATTTTTATTTTGATTGTCCTTTCTTTTTTTCTTTTTTTCTTTTTTTTTTTTTTTTTTAATTGTTTGGTCCCACTATGGAGAGATACTCTTTTTGTCATTGCCTTATTTAATTGCACCCCTATTGGGTGTTTAGACATCTGTAGATTATTAACTGTATGCTGCCTGTAACCATCCTGGCAAAACCAGTCAAATTTCCACATAAGAGTGGACATTTAAAAATCATATCAAAGTATCAAAAATAATCAAAGCATTGTGTGTTTTTTTGTTTTGTTTTGTTTTGTTTTTTCCTGTGAACTCAGTGTTCTTTCTGGTTGTAAAATATCAAGAATTGGAGACTATTGGTTATCTCTGCTTTTCTGCAGACAGCTGAACATTGTATTGTCCTCAGTCCTACTTTTCCTACTACTCTTTTCTCCAACATGTTCTTTGTCTGTTCATACAGGCACATATGCTTTCTGTTCAGCACATTATTTGCAGATCCTGCTCCGTTATTCTCATGTGCAGCTTTTACTATTAGATTGTTTCCAATTAATTTAAACAAGATTAGATCATATTGGTGCAATTTTTCTTCTCTTTCAGGAATTTGTTTCTCCCTTTCCTTTTAATCCTACATAAGCCTACCAACTCTGATTTTAACTTTAAAATTTCACAAAATAGTTCTAAGCATTAATCAAAGCTTTTGTTTGGGTTGGTGTTTTTTTTTTTTTTTTTTTTTTAATCTGTTCTTTTTCCTCTGTGAGAATATAGCAGTTGAACTAGTTTGCTGTGTCTTGTAAGTTTGTGCCTTGAATATTGATACTTATGTGTCTTCATGTCTTTATTGTCAATAGAAATAAATTGTAGCATAATACATGTAATTATTTTTTTTTGAATGAAACTTATGTGTGAAAGAAGAAATTAAATAATTTTATTGAGACAGACTTGCATTTCTCTGTCCTAGGGTTTGTGGCATAGTATGGATTTGACATCATCACAGCATAATCATCTAGAAAATCAATGGGTCAGAGAATTTGAAAGACAAGAAGGTAAAATGTTTCTTATTTCACTATATTTCCTTGTTACACTTAAGAATATTACTAAGTATATGGATCAAAGTGTCTTGCTGACAATGAGCTATCTTCTAATTAATTTTTTTCTGAAGAACTGTGTTTATGGTATTTGTACAGAAAATGCAGCAGATTGTTTTATTTAAAATGCAACAGCACTGTTGTAGTATGCTAGCATCACACGTGGTATTTCAAGTGTGTTGTACCTGCATACTCTTGTCCTGGCAGTTTCCTGCTGGTGCCTGGAATCTGTCCTCCAGTTACTTGCCTGTGTCTGGTTCAAAGGAATGAAGCTGTAACTATGATCAGGCTTTTCAGAGAGGTTTGTTTACAGGCTGTCAGTTAGGAGAATTGGTTATTAGAAGCTGGATTTCTGCCTAGGCAGCCTCAGACCCTACCTTCAAATACCTTCAGGGCCTGTTGGCAGTGTTTCCTCTTAAGTACTTTCATAACTGCACATCTTAGAGGATTCTAAAGTTTCATAAATAGTCCCCTTTTCAGTGGTCACCAGGATTAGGCAAGGTATTAGGACAAATGCATGTTTTGTGATGAGGTCTTGTTATGTTCTACAGCTGAGTGCAAAAGGAGGAGATTTGAAAAATTATTTTTCATATATTTTTGTTTAAAATCTCAGCTGAATTGTGGTCAATGTAGAGCCAGGTTTTCTCTTCCATGTCTATAAACATTTTTCTAAGAGAATGAGGAGACATGAATGGAAAATTGGATATCATTACAGACTTTGCCATCTTAAATTGTGTGCTGGGTTCTGGAGGTAAAAGGGTGCTGAACCTGATGCATGGAGATTTGTCTGCTCGATTACTCTGAGCCCATGCCTTCCTTGTTCTCATCCTTTTTCTCTACTGCTTTCCCCATTCCTGCTTCATTATTTCACCTGCCTAGTCTCAATATTTGTTCCTCAGATTTCTTATTCCAGTTTGGTTTCTTTGCAAGTTTCAGTCGTAGGATCATAGACTCACAAAATGGTTTAGGCTGGAAAGGACCTTAAAGACTATCTAGTTCTAAATCCCCTGCCATGGGCAGGGACACCTTCCACTAGACCGGGTTGCTCAAAGCCCCATCCAACCTGGCCTTGAATACTCCCAGGGATGGAGCACCCACAATTTCTCTGAGCAACCTTTTCCAGTGTTGCACCACCCTCAGAGTCTGAGCTCTATATTTGGTGCCTTCCCCTTTGCTTATTAATTTACTTGTCATACATTCTCCAGTTTAAAACTCCTTATTTTTGTTTGTGATTCCCATTACTACTGGTTCTCAGTTTACAGGTCTGTCCTCACCCAATCTGATCATTCCTTTTGTGGCTTTAAACAATCAGTTTTCCACACCTGCATTTTTAGATGTCTTTCTTTCTTTCCTCACATGATTTCTTGTGTTAGCTTTAGGTCTCCTTGGCTAAATGTTTCTGAGACCAGATGCTACTACTCCTGTCCTAATTTCTTGGGATACTAAATTACTTTACCCTAGTTGCATTATGTAAATTCACCCCAGAATAATTTTCTCTGAGACAAAAGGAGAAGGACAAGTTTACAAGGTGTACTTGTCCTTGGCAGTCCATCATCTCACTTCACTTGGCCACAGCTCAGTTTTTAATCCATAAATATCTGAGAAAATGCTGACCTAGTAACCTTCTCGTAACTCCTGACATTTTAGAAGGGACGCACTCCTTCCACTTGCCCTCCCTGACAGATGTCCTAATTGATGGCAATTCCTGCCATCATCTCAAGAATCTTGGTGGAGTCCAGAGCAGTGCCTTAAATGGGACATACTTGGAATGGAGCCAAGAGAAAAGCATCCTAACCCTGTAACTTACAATTTAAGATAATTCAGATGGGAAGAGGGGGTGACGTAGCATCTCATTCATATTTCCTGGGTTACTTCTAAAGATATTTCTAATCTCTCTCATTCTCTTCTGCACTGACACTTTTTCACTGACTTCAAAGACTTTGTTGTAAAATGTGAAAAACATCCTGGGACCTGAGTGTGGAGCCCAAGTCTGCCTCTTCACAACTGAGTGCCCAATTTGTAGTTTGACTTTTCCTTGCTTGGTAGCCTTCTGGCATGATTCTTGCAATCCCGGTTTGCTGATGGCCTACCTTATTAATTTAACGCTTCTCTTTCTGTCCCCTCAATAAGTAGACACCCTATCTTTGCTTAAGACATTGCTAAGCTTGAGTGAAAACTTCTTGTGTATGGATAGAACAGAAGTTGGATGCAACACTCAAATCATCAAAGCATACGTTACCTTTGTAGGGACGTCTGTAACTTATTCTTCCCTCTCAGCCATGTGCCCATCTTTCCTATTTTCACTTTAGCCAGTAGCTGCATTTTGACAATAATATATCTCAACTGCCACGTGAGAAAAGTGGTATCACTGCATGGGTTGGTGTTGTTAGGTTACTTTCAGGTCCTTTATGCAAAAGAATATTTTAAAAATGCAGAATTATTGGTAAGTGAATACTGACAGCATTTCTTGTGTCTCTTCCTATCTGTCAGAAAGTTACCTAATTTAAGAACAGAGTCAAAAGAGTCTGCTTTGTAGTCAAAAGGAAATAATTTGGTTATTTTTAGAAACTGAATAGCTTCTGAGCCTAGACTTGGAGGTGTTTTCAATGACAGACAAACATGATGAAGTAACAATGGAAGTACTTGGCAAACTTGAATTCATGATGTGTTCATGAGATAAAATGACTACAGTACTTCTATTTTCAGCCATTTAATGGTTTTTAGATACCTTTGACTTGGATAGGGCTGGGATATCAGTGGTGTAAATTTGAAATTGAAAACACACCTCTCAAGCCTGGGTAAATACATAGACTAGATACTGTGAGCAAACCCTTCTCCTGTTCTTGTGTCCTCATGCTCTGGGCTAAGTGCATCTTATTTCTTGGCTGAGCCTGTGGGAGGCAGTTTTGCATTTCTGCATTTCAAAGTATAAAGTTTCAAGCATTTTGTTACCCTGACATGGTATCTCAGATTAATCGATATAATACAATGCCTTCGTTGCCTTCACTTCAGCAGACTGAGCTTGTAATGAATTTAGTCAAATGCCTACACTTACATGATGATATTTTTGTATGTAGGGATGAAGTAAGGAAAAATTAACTGTGCAGTTTAGACATATTGGAATGGTACTTTATATTCTTAGAAAGGTGTAGGTTACATCTGGCCTCTGTAAAGGCAAGAGCACAATTAGCTTTCCCTTCTAACACCTTCCTGTAAGGGCCCTTAGGCTGGAAATGGAACAAAATAGAAATAAGTGGAATGAATTAAGGATACTAAAATGATGCTGCCTGAAGTTTAGGAACTACACTGTGATTCAGGATTGTGCATGTCTCCACGGAGCCGTCTGTAGTGCTTGTAGGACTAGGGCTCTGATCCTGATATGTCAGTAGCTCAGTAAAAATTCTGAGACTCTAGAGTCCCTTATTATTGTGACCTTTATGTAATTTTAGTATAAACTTGGTGTGTGCCATTGGAAATACCCATTTGGATTTATTGGGATACCTTCAGATGATTTCTATGAGTGGAGTAATGTAACTCTTCTCCAGTCATCTCTTACAG
Organism: Tichodroma muraria; assembly: GCA_013390105.1. Taxonomy (NCBI): domain Eukaryota; kingdom Metazoa; phylum Chordata; class Aves; order Passeriformes; family Sittidae; genus Tichodroma; species Tichodroma muraria. The sequence continues at coordinate 6,224 of WAAG01053936.1, read as the reverse complement.
TCACAGAACTGGTTGCAGGTTTGTTCCCTTACTGATCTTTTTGCAGGTATCCTCTTGACTTTGGGATATATAGATAGCTATAATATATATATTTTTAATATAAGAAATATGTATTATATATATTATTTTCAGATAATATAAATAAAATGCATCCTAAATATTTAACTTGGATGACTCCACTCTTGTGTGTCCAGAGTGGGAGGTGATCTGAAGAGTCCTGGATATTACAAATTCTTGGAATCTCTTGGAAACTTTCTAGCCTTATTCAATCAGTAGTATTAGCACAGGTAGTTCTCCTTTGAGGAGGCAATTGCTGAGAAGTCATAGAGGAACCATCTTCACAGCTGTTGATGCATGGTATTAAAACATTTGTAAGGACAAGTCTAAATGGTAAACTTTAAATCTAAACTCTACAGATGAGAGTATACTGCTTCTCAAGATGGGAAAATATGTTGCTGTAAGGCTGAACTTTGTCAGGTCAAGTTCATGCTGAAGTCTTGGATTTCATTCCTTTTGCCAGTTGGAGAAAATCCATCAAAGCAGGGGAGAAGCAGAAGATGACTGGATCTTATTTCCTTATGACATTGGGCTGTGACACCATTTGTCCTCCTGAGATTAAGCAGAGTCAGGCCAACACTTGAAAGAGACTAATATGTTTTTTTCTTCTCTGTAGGCTGTTCCCATGAATCCATGTTCTAATCCACTAGCAAAGTACTTGGAGTATGTTTTGTTACTCTATGTGGTTTTTTTGTGAATGTGAAATGATAAAATTTCTTCCCCCTCGAAGAAGGGCCTTGTCTAACATATGATAACTCTGATGAAACAGATATTATTTTTGATTCCTCACAATAGCAGTGTTTTCTTAAAGGGATATTAAAAAAAAAAAATAAAATATAAGCTTCTCCAGATAAGCCACCTGGAAGATTACCAAAAGGATAAGATGGGCAAAAACTCAAGTGGTGTTATTGATCAACAGATTTGGGATTCTTCTTTCAGGGGTACAGACAGTGCTCAGGAAGAGAGCAGTGGCTTACAAACTCTGTTAGTGTAGGTGCTATGCAAACCTGAAGCAGAAAGTTTGCTGATCCTGTAGAGAATAGGTGGGAAATGTTTATTGAGCGCTAGAGGGGCAGCTGTAATACTGCTAAGGTGTGGTAACCCAATTAGCTGGGACGAATCAAAGACTGGCCCAGGTTCTCTGCACCGGGAGTGGGCCTAGGACCCTGGGGAGCAGGAGGCTGGGACCTCAGACTTACAAGGTCGAGCCCCTGCCCTATAGCCACCATTGGACACTGACCCCAGGTAAACCCTATACCTGGCTGGGTTAGCCACGCCCGCTGGTCTTTGGATGCTGCTCCTGGACCGGGCACCTCTGGAAGCAGCTCCAGGCCATGCGGCCCCTGGGTGCTGCCTAGAGAGCACATGGTCACTCCAATGGATTAAAGGGTATCTCTGGGCCATCCATCGTACCCGTCCCGTTTGTAGCCCCAATCTTTCCTGCCAAACTGGGCCAGAAGTAGCAGGGAAAACCCCCTCCTCTGCTACACTAAAGTTTTATAGGTCTTTTCGCAGGAGCTTTATAAGTTAAGGCCTAATAAGTTACCAGCTTCTCAACAAACTTGGATCCAAAACATGTCAAGGGAGGAAGAATCAAGAAAAATGGTTGTAATTGAAAGGTAATAGAAAGAATAGCTTTTACTTCCACAGCTAGTAATGATCATAGAACAAGATCAGACTGCTCTAAGCAATCGGAGAATAAAAGCAGGCTATATCTGTTATGCTTGGAAAGAGGATGATCTATTAGATACACATGATATCTGTGATAAGACAGCTTTTTATTATTTCTTTCATAAGAGAAAGATTAATTTTGCCCTGAAGCAGTATTTCCCTGGCACTTAGCTCATGTTTGTCAAGAGTTCCCTGATTACAGGCACAGTGATGCATGTGTTTTCTCCCAGCTCAACGTTAGAGACTTGACGAGGCTGGCACGTACTGCTTGTTTTCCAACATCTTAAAATACCATAGTGCCAATGTTGAGCATTTTATTTCAGTTACATTTATAAAATTTATGAAAACTTAATTTTTCCAGTAGTATATGCATGGTGTTATTTTTAATTTTGCTGTATCACATGATTAGGGTTCTCCCCCTCCCTGCAATAAATCCTACACGTGCTGTGGTTGGTTAGTCAGTTTTTGTTGGGCTTTTGTGTCTTAGTGTCAACATATCAAAATCAAATATTTTTGGTTTTTCTTCCTGGTTTGCTTCTATTCTCTAGTTTCCAGTGATGCTGAAATTTAAGTTACAAGCTTCAAGCACTGGCTAATGAGCCTGAGCAGCTTCCTGATGTCTTTTTGTTTGGTATCATCTTTTTCTTTGTTCACCCCTGATTTTGTTTCTTGGGCCTTGTATCACAAGGAAGGAAGAGAGACTTTGTCCATAAGTTATCACAATAAAAATACTGAGGCATATGGCAAAATAAATGACAACACTTGGGGTCATTATGTCCTGTGACTGCAATGATTCGAGGGGGAAGAAAATGTGAAGAATGATCCGTAGAGCAAAGTGTGTAATGTTGACCAAAGCATAAATGGTTGCATTTTCAAAAGCCAGCAGATCCCAAAATTAATATCTGTCATTTTGATGGGAGCTGCAGACTTGATACAGAAACTCTGCTTAGGACAAGGCAGTAACTGAGTTATTTAAATCTCTAGCATGCTTTCTAGAAGGTGTAGCTTGTAAACATGTTTTCTTTAACTGGTTTGCCAACAGATCATAGTTGGCAATGAAAGCAAAATTCCTGTGAAAACTTGGAATGAATCTACACTTTGCTAAGAAAATGCTCTAGACAGCTTCACTTACATACATTTTTTTCTGACATTGTGGTGCAGTTTTGTGTGATGATGGCAAAACTGAAACTAGCTTGGTATTCCACTAAAAAGGAATGAATCATCTTCTGTTAGAACAGTTATCCAGGATTTTGTCATAAATATTCTTTGCTTAGCAACAGGGATGGCATTCAGGATATCAAGCCAACTGGAAAGAATCCCTCTGACAGGGCTCTGTTGAGGTGGGTGGATAAGCTTTCCTGACAACACAAGTGCTTTCACTCCTGTCTGTCATAATTTGCATTGCTAGGATCTGTTTCACAAGTTTTGTGACAGACTTATAAATGATATTCTGGCTCCTTTTGTTTACTGTCAAAAAGAAACATAATATGGGGAAAGTGAACAGTAAAAGGATATGGAGAATAATGAAAAATCCAGGTGCATAGAACTGTGAGTGTCTATACTAGGACAGTTGTTCTTGAAGGGAAAAAGAAGTTTAAAAATTTCCTCTGGGTTGCAGAAATGGAAAGCAATGTATGCTAACATTCCCCTTCTTTACTTTTTATGAACTTGGCTGCTTCAGCAAAACATGAAAGAAGTTATTTAGTCACACACTGAAAATTTCAATTAGAATTCAGGAGAATTGCTGTGTACCATGCTAACCATTAATGGTGAAATGTATTTTATTCACAGATATAATTTACATTCTTGCTTCCAAGTCAGATTTTCAATATGAATTGGTAGTTTCATTATCAGTCCATGCAGCCTCTTTGACATTTTATACTTTTGCTTCCAGGGGAAAAAGAAGATGAACAGATAGTTGCAGAAATCATGGGGAGGCGTTTTTTTCCTGATCTTATAGCTTATAAGACCTGGGAAGGCTTTCGCTTTGCCGGCCATGAAATAAGAATTACAGAAGCCACTGATTGTTACGGGGCAGTCGTCTGGCCATCGGTACAATATTTTTGTAGTATTGTTAATGTTCATTTTTGAAGCTGTCTAACATTTTAAAATTTGGTTTGTATAATAAATAAACTTTTTTATATGCTGTAAACCCAAGAAAATAATTTTGTGCTTCTCTGTCTCTGTTCTGCAAATCCCAAACTTGAATTTAACCTGGTTTTGTGTGGATTCATGTTTCTCAAAGCTTACTGGGTATTTCTTGTGTGTGCCCCAATCACGCAAGGTGTATGACCTTGTGTCCCCTCCTTGCTTGCTGGTAGCTTTTAATCCTGTTAGCCAATTAGAAGCATATTTTGGAAGAAATATGGCAGTTTTATGATGATTGCATTTCTGTACATTTTATAAATACAGATGGCTGTGTAACAGGCAGATCCAGGTTGCGGAAACAACTGTGATACGAGCTCACAAGGTGTTAGCACTCATAGAAACTATTCAACCTACTCATGTAAGGAACAAATTTACCTTGTTAATACATAGACATTCAGGGAAAACGTTCAGCTGGAGCTTTCAGTTTCTTAAACACCTGGACATTTAGCTGGAGAGAACCATTGTCTTTTGCTCTTGATATAAGAACATCAACACGTTCACTGTACAAGGAGTCTTCTTCAAGTTTTGAATCTGTACAATGCCGCAAACTTACTGTTTTGAAATAATTAAGACTGAAAGAAATCCGCAGGGAGGTGCCACTATGTACAATGAAATCTGTGTCCATATAGGAGAGACCCAGGACGCTCCATTTCTTTCCCAACTGCCTCAGCCTTCTAGGATCATACTGTTTTTTTTTTAAGAAGTATGACCATAGTTCAACTGAAGATAGTTGTCCTACTCTTCTGTTTTGAAGTCCAAATGATATTCCTGGTTTTAGGAGACCTGGAGTCATCTGTGCTATATGTTTTAGTGACCTCGGTGCATGTCTTCATGGAAAGTTTGGCTAACTACCAATTATTTGCACAAAATCATGGACTTCACTGAAAAACATTTTTTTTTATCTTGAAGGGCTTAGCCAGTTTTGTTGTGGAAGGAAGACAACCCTTCAGTTTCTGTCTCTTAATGTACTCCCTTCCACTTCCATCTAGCTATACTTGAAATCTTCTGAAAAATGTCAGAAGATTTGTCTTCAGCCAAATTTTCTGCAAGAATGCAGAAACTTTAAAGAAAATAAAGTTTCTGCATGTTTTTTGGAAAGGAATGCAAATTTCAAAGTTTCCCTGATTTAACCCTCAGAAACTTTGATTATGCCAGCCAGTTTCTACAACAGAATACGGCAAAACCCTGAGGGAAGGAATTATAGGAGGAAATCCTGATATAAGGTCAAATATAATGTCAATATAATGTCAAATATCAGTCCCAGTCTTTAGGAACCTGACTTTAATTATTCCTGGTTCTCATAGACTGATTTCTATATCAAAGTGCTGTTGATTAAGTGATATATATAAGTTCGCATTACCTTCTCTTCTGTGCTCTGAATTAAGAGGTAGAAAAAAACCCTTTGAATTTCTAGCATGTTAACATTGGGTCAGCAGTCCTCCTGTTCCTTTCTTTCTCATTCTTAATTAGTTAAAAGCAAAACTAATTTTGCTGTGCCAGAGCAAACCGCTAATAATTGCCTTTCCAAATGGTCATCTGTATTGTGAGAGGATGTGGCAATCATCCTATTTGTCAATGGAGACTATATAACTATCAAAGTCCGAGAAAAATATGGAAACTATCTTTATGAGAGAAATAAAACTAGCAATTTCTATTTCACCAGTGAACTAAAACTCACTGGTCAGTGTGAGTCAGGACAGAAAAGCTGAAGAAGATTCTTGATCACTTTGACTGATTCTTAATCAGTTTATATATATGTGTAAGGAGTCTGTTGTAATGTTCTTTGTGGCTATATTTACTATGAAAGTTTACTAAGCTTAACAAAGTAAACAAATAGAAACTGCAAACAAACTGAACCAGAAGAAAAGGGGGTAAATCTATTTGTCCCTTTTGAACCCTAATAACAATTAATTATTGTCAGAAATAATTGACTATTGGAAGAACTTAACAAGGGTTGTTGTGGATTTTCTCTCACAAGCAGTCTTTATATCAAGAAGTTTTTGTGAAGGACACATTTTATCTCAACCAAATAAATTTATCTCAATCTTACAGAAGTAAGTCCATTAATAAGCAGGAACTCATGTCATGTGTTGTGACAGATTATCTAATTGCAGTTGTTCCTTTTGTCTGCAATAATTCACAGACCTATATGGAGGCATGTTGTAGCATTTATTTTGTGACCTATAGAGCCCAAAGATCATAGTGAGCTGTGGTCCTTTAGGAATAGTGCTTGAATGAATATTGCTCATTTGAACAGATAACATTTCTTTTACATGCTTTTAAATGACAATTCATATTTAGTAAAGGGATTTGTTTCATTAATTTGTTCAGTATGTTCATGGATTTCC
>WAAG01053925.1:23165-55702 GCA_013390105.1 Tichodroma muraria | reverse complement strand
TGAAGGATTTCTACTCCCACTCGGGTCTCACAAACCACAGAGCGCAGCTCGCACTCGTGTCAGAAACCAGAGAAAGGGCTCGGGGGCAAACCGCGGCCAAGCCTGGCTGGAACGAGCCAGTCTGGAAGAGAGTTAAATCTGGGGATGGGGCAGTCACAAGAGACAGAACTCCCAAAGACTCCAGCAAATTATAATCCACCCAACTAACACAACTTCAATTAGATCAATAAGCAGGGAGAGGACCAGACTAGTTTTTTGGATAGAATATAATGTATGCATATTTTTTGTGCTAGTTCTAGTCTGCTTTTAAAGAACATCTAGAAATTATCAGTGTGAGCAAATCCGAAAGGTAAAATTTTAATAATGTAGCAACACCATATAACATTTAATGTGGCTTTCCTCAATGAGAAGAACAGTGGCCAAGCACTGGGTGTTTCTTTAAAACAATTTCCCAGTTGCAGAAAATTGCCCCAGTTGGATTTAACATATTTCTAGGCACAAACTTCCCAGAATGCTTGAATTAAATACTATAGTATTTTTTAAGTCTGAAGAAATCCACAAAAGGAATGCAGTTAAAACATATATAATGTAACTAATAGGTCTGAGTTAGGTATTTAATTATAAATAAATTCTAATTAATTTCCTACCACATCTTAGCTATTATCCATGTTTCACATAAACTCATTTATGTTCATTTACAAATGAGGAAGGGAAAATAGCTGATGCTCCCTAAGGTGTGTTTGTTTTGTCGTCTCCTGGCTCTGCCTCCACACAGACACAGCTCCACCTCCCAGGTTGAGGAGGGAGTGCTCCAGCTCCACATTCCTGTTGCCTCCCAGGATCTTCAGGGAGAGGAGGCACCAATATTTGGTACCAAAATCTACATTCTCTGCCAGAATGAAAATAATAAGCCAACCAAGAGCAGCCCAACTCCCTCAGCCACAGACCTTCCCACAGGGTCTTGCTCTGAGTCTTCCTAAAATTCAACACGAACTTGGAGAGAGCCAAGAGAGATGCTCCTCACACTCCTGAGGAAAACACAAACACTGGAACAGCCACGCTACAACCAGCCCTACGGCATCTGCAAGTTTTGAGAATTCTCTCACTTTTATTCATTACACTGAAATCAGATTATTAAAAAAAAAAAAAAAAGCTTCAATGCATGAGCACACAGGATTTATTTTCATTTATCTTCTCAGGTGATCAAAAAGTAACAGATTATTCACTCAGTGCACATGGGGAATATATTTTCTAGTGGATTAAGTGAAACCATAAAATTTATTAACCATTTCTTAGCTGCCACACGTCCCAGGCAGCGGGAGCAAAGGGCACACGGCTGTCGGGGCGCAGGGGGGGAGCAGAGCTGCCCCAGCCCCCAGTGCCAGAGCCTGGGCAGCTCCCCTCCCTCCGCTGCGGGAGCTCGGCACAGCTCCCGGCCGGGGAGGATCGCCCCTGCCCGGCACCGACAGAAGCACACGCGGGAGCGAGCTATTGACATTCTGACTGCCGGGGGATGGCTGGACTGAAACCCAGGGCAGGTCCTTTTCTGACTCGTTCCTTTGGGCTGAACATCATTTTTGTACCTGAAATACATATTTTTCATTTCTCTGGGTTCCTAAAGTTAGCTTCTGACCCACAGGCATTTCCTACTTCTGTTTTTGAGGCCAATCTCAATTAGCCCTATTTGATTTTCTTTTACTAGAATCATGGAATTTGAGTTGGGAGGGGCTTTAAAACTCATCTGGTTCCATCCTCCTGCACTTCCACTAGACCAGGGTGCTGCAAGCCTTGGTGAGTTTACCAGCCTGGTAACTCCAAAGGCAGAGCACGAGCTTTCCTTTGGTGTTCCTTTATTTTGATCATTTCCCATGGACTTTTACCAACGACCCAGCTACTGTGAGTTTGTGGTTTTTTGGTTTTGTTTTTTTTTTTTTTTACCCCTGATAACTCAGAATAGGAAAATAAAAATCAGGACGGAACAGTTTGTGTCCATTATTAACAACATGAAAATTTATCAGCTATTTACATTTTAGCTTATTCCATTTCCATGCCACACCAGGAAACCCAAACCCAGTTGTTTCCCAACACTGCTGGGTCCTGCTGCACCTGCAGCATCTCCACTGCTGCTCCTGCTCCGTGGGAGCTGGGTGGATTTACCTCAGGATGTACAAACTGATCCTATTTCCCAGCTCAGGAAAATCAGATCCTCTGCCTCCAAACAAAATAAATAATTGCACTGTAAGCAGCATGAACATTCCTGTGCAACCAGGAGGTTTAAGATAAAAGCACTCAAAATAAAGGCAAAAAAAAAAAAAGCAGTAAATAAAAAGGCATCACTCTCAAGGACACCCGAACCCAGCCCCACATCTTCGGGGGGAAAATAAAAATCTATACGTACAACTGAGATTTCTTTATTGCTGTCAAGTGGCAGGAAGGAGGCTTTTTGGATTGGAATATCATCAAGATAAAGAGCAGCCTAGAACAAAAGCTTTCTGCAGCAAAGGGCAGTGTTTACTCTCCTGTCTGAGTGCTGTCTGAGCCAATCTCCCCTCGCACATTAACACCCCTCCGCACCCCACAAAGGTGTTCCTAAGGACACGGAAGCCCAGCTGCCTTCTGCCCACCCTGCCGGACCCTCGGGTACCCCGGGAGGGGCAGGAGGCAGGCAGGATAAGGCCTGCGTGCCCAGCGCCCATCCCGCCGTGGTCAGCCTGTCCTTTCTGCCCAGATGCAAGAAGCAGCGCTCCAGGCGCTGCTGGGGCAGCAGGGCCGTTCCCAGCCCGGGCCGGGACCCTCGGGAGGGGAGGGATGTGCCGAGCTGGGCTCGCCGGAGGTGCCGTCGCTGCCTGGGCTACCTGGGCTGGGTCCGCGCTAAGCCCCCATTGTGTTCAGGCAGCAGAGGAGAAAAATAGGGATATTAACCTCTAACACTGATGAAAATAATAGCCACAATAAAAGCGGCTGAAAGCCACCGTGGCAGTAATTATTCTGCTCTCATTTACCCGGAGCCAGCAGAGGCTGCAGCTCGGCCGCGCACAGGGCGCAGCGGGGCCGGGGCGCGCCGGGCCCGGGACCCCGCTCCCAGCGCCCCCCACGGGGCCAGCGCCCGCTTGGAAACCGCCTGGGCTGCATGCGGCAAAGCCAGCCAGCAGCGCGCTGAGCACGCTCAATTCCTGCTCTGGAGTCCGCCTCCTAAATTCCTACTGACCTGACTTAGCAGACAAGGGGGGCCATAAAAGCCAGCCCGTGAAACCAAAACAGACCTTTCGGGATTCCTCATGTGCACACGGCGGGGAAACCAAAACTCCTCTTATGTGTTCACTCCGTATTCCTTGGTGCTCCTGGTATCCGGATCACGGATAAGGGCATAGAACCAAACACCAAGGGTAAATCCCCAAGCATGGCGTCCAACCAGGCTTTGTGTGGGGACAGCAATAAGCATTGCTATTGAAAAAGCAACTGTTTCTTCTTCCCCACACATACTTTTTTTTTTTTCCTGAGATTCTCCATGTCTGTAATTAATTTTTGACATAAATAGCACAATTCCTTTCCATGAGTGATCTTAGTTATTCTCAGGTTTAAATGTCACTCTTCTTTGAAATCTTCTCATTCAATAATCAAGTTGGAGCTAATAAAAAATTCAAAGGTGCATCTAATAATAATGAAATAATAGCAGCAAAAAACATGCACCTGTATTTATGCCAAAGAACAAGGGATAGAAGGGACAAAAATGTAGGGAAAAAAGAAATTAGAGGGAAAATCATGATATTGCTCAAGTGCTGCTCTCACACTAAGACCAGGGGGATTGGGATAAGGCTAAAGTTAATTGCATTTCCAGATGACAAACCTCTCACCTCTGAACTGAATGGCTCTTTATAAAAGCTATCAGTAATAAACTGTAAATCTCAGCTATGATTGCAAATAAAGGTCATCCCTTTCATGCTGCCACTTTCCTGGGCCTTATTATATTCCTGTCTGAACCTTTCTTACTTCTTAAGGTGTGCTAGCTGCCCATATAAGCAATCAGGGAGGCTTTTTGATTTTATTTTGAAAGACACAAGGCAATGGGATTTACATTCTGGCACCGCGCTGATCCAAAATGGAAAATCACTGAATTCTGACAAGCAGACAGAATCCTGCTAGCAGAATTAATCTTCATCTTATATTAATGCAAAGAAAGGCAATCCCTTCCTCTCCTTCCCTCCACTCCTGAAATCTGTATTTCCTCCTTCACCAGTACAAACAGGCGCCTCCAATTTTCCTTTAGCCAAATGTGAAGATTATTGTGATAATACTCGGGCTGAAGCGACCCTGCACCCCAGCCCCAGCAGCTCCTGCTGTCACTCAGCCCATGCAGGTGCTCCTGGAGTTGCCTTAGCAGACTCTGCAGGGAACATGTGGGATGCTGGGCCCTGACTGCCTATTCAGAAAGAAAATTCTCCATCAGAGATAAAATTTACCTCAGCAAAATTCCCCTGAGTGATTTTCCTCTGCAGAATACTCTATATTTGTGAAGACTAAGATTTCTGATACAAAGAATCCACCCCTCAAACCTGGTACTGTGAAAAAACAGCCTGTTCATTACAGAGGCTCCAATCAGAGTAAGCAGAATACCAAATAAAGAGTGTGACGAATTTGGGGACATCCATTTCCACTCTGTACCATCAGGTCACCACGACAGCTCGCTCCTCACAAGTCCTTTGTGATGGGTTGGCGCTGGCAAGTCCAAACACCAGGAATGTCAGGAAGGAGGGAGGGCAGCCCATGGGACAGCGCAGAGCCGGGTCTCGTTCCAGTGCCATGAGCTCCAGAGCTGGCACTGTGATTTCAGACCCACGGGGGGACGCTCTGCACGTGTGGGGGCTGCTGGTGCTGCATGACCCTAGAACACACCGACAGTGCCGTGGGCCCCAGAGATGAGACAAAGCCAATGCCCTTCTCCTCCTGCCCATCCCACTGAGCTACACCACAGCCACACTGAGCAGCAGCCGCCTGATCGAGCCTGACCCAACACCTGCCCCATCTGTCAGGCAGGACGGGAGCCCAGAGACAGCCAGGACCAGTACAGTGGGTTCATCTGCAGATCTGTGAGGAGAACTGGCACATGGGGAATCCAGGCAAACTCAGCTCGACCAAATGTTTGTCTTTGCAGCATATGCAAATAGGGAATCTATTTGAGCAGCAGCCCAGAGCATCTATTGGACCCTTTAAATAAGGAGGAAAAAAAAGGAGATACTCAAATTGCACAGCAACTGGTGTAAGGAACAAATAGACTTGTCTATGGGATGGGATAATTATCTTCCACATCTTCAGGCTCTCGGAAAATGTGACAATGGCATCTCTGAATGAGGCTTCTGACAAGTCCCAGATGCAGTCAGGTTTCTTTTAGTTTAGCTTTTAATTTCAGCTGCTCATTTGAAAGTGATACACTGATAGCTCTAGTCAGAGGCAGGAAGGACACACTTTGGTACAGTGCCTGCAACATTCCTGCTCATAAATTACACTGGCCCCAAAGCACCATTCCTCCAGCCCTGCATGATTCTGCCAAGGTACCACACTCCTCATCCTTTCCATCCCTGAACACCAGTCTTGGAAAGGCAAAACAGAGACCTGTGATCAAAGGACTGCTGCAGCATACACCGATTTTCTACGTGTTTTGTTTCCTTGGCCATTTTTACGTGCACTCGGGTAATTTGTGCAGAGAGAAGCAAAGCAGCTCCTGGTGAACACCCAGCCCCAGCTGTGGCCCAGGGTGGGCACAGCCCCCCAAAGCAGGAGTGACTCCTGGGGCACGAGCTGGAGACAGCCACGGTGCTGCGGGGGACTCAGCGCTCTTTACCGTTTGCACTTTTTCTTTGATCTTTAAGACAAAGCCCTGGGTTTTCCTAGCGGGCGGTAAGTGGGGAACCCTGGAGTGGCACTGTGTGGTAACAGCAGCCTCAGGCAAATGCCTTCCCCCATCTCTGCAGACCGAGCGCCTCCCTCGGCGTTTCACCTCCTGTGCCTTCTCACAGCCAGGAAGACACATCTTGTTCCACACTTCCCACTCAACCGTCTGTTTAGACGCCCAGAAAAATCAAGCAAGCCTTGTGCAAACAATGCAGGGCATTAACACCCTGCAGCACGTAATTACCAGCCTTGCTTGTGTGGAAGGAACATCCCTACTCCGGGCGTGCTCTCCAGCTGTAACCCTGAAGACGATCTGGGTTTTACAGAACACATTCATTAGCTGTTCTTTCAGCACCAGGGCTGTTTGCACATCTCCTTCAGCACTCATGCAGGTGTTTACTCATCCCAGGAAAAGCAAGAGGAACGTGCTTTGGGAATTCCCACATGATAATAGGTAGGATTAGAGTTACATCAAGTTTTCAGGAGGAACTGGACTGTTGGAGGAGGGTCTACTCCCCACTCATCTCCTGGGCACTCCTGCCCATGCCAACTGAGCCTGTGGCAGATTCCTGCTGGGAGCATCCTCGGGCAGAGGGCCAGGCAGCAGGGCTGAGACCAGGCCTAAGCCTAAGGGCTCTGGGAGCGCTCAGCACGAGCCAGACAGGGCTGATTCCTGCTCAGCACAGACTTGCCTGAGGTTCTCCCACTGAGGACAACAGAATGAGCACCTGGGCAAACAGGCTTTGAAACCTGACTTGGCAATGAGATGTGACTGTCTCTGCCATGTCTAAGCTCAAACGCTCTTGACATGGAGGAGAATTAATTTGAGGCCTTGCTGCAAGAGCCACAGCCTGCGAGGCTTCTCCTGGCAATCCCTGTCCTTCTGCACGTTTGCATCCCGAGCATTAGAACAGCTCCCAGGTACCACATCAGCTGCAGGACCTCAGTGGTGAGCTGGGCTGGGCCACGATCACCACACCGTGCACAGAGCCTGGCACGGCCAGCTTCAGTTGTGGGAATAAAGTCCACATTTTACCCTGGACTGCACCAACAGCACCCAGGGCAAAGAAAAACAGTTCCACATGACAAGATCAACTTTGACTCCAGCAAAAGCCTTGGAGAAGGGTCCTGTCTGCCAGGTCCATCCTCCTTCCTCTGCTTGGGATGAGGGCCACAGAGGCAGGAAAAGCTCCACGGCCCCACAGCACGATGGCTGTGACTGCTGGGGCTGACAAAGCCCTGCTGGGAGAGGGCACTGGGCAGCCCCAGGACCCTCCCTGGGCAGGAGCTGGGAACGTGGCCCTGCCCCGGGGCCACAGGGACTCAAGCCTGTCACCTCTTGTCAGTCCCCAGGACCAAAGGCACCTCTGCTTCGATGCTGGCTGGACACATCATCCAACACATGTGCAACTGGATTTACTGCTATTATTAAAAATATCTAAAGCACACAGCAACCATGTAAAACTGAACTAATTACCTGAAATAGAATAAAAATTCTATTGCGTGTATAATGCACACACGTGACCGAATCTTCTGAATTCATGGGATCCCAAAGAATTATTTTTAAATTACTGGTATAATAAGTATGTATCAAGGCAGCAGCATCCAACTCAAATGCTGAAACATAATCAGTCAGCAGAATATTTTTTTAAGCTTAAAAATACTCCCTTTCTTGAAAACGGACACTAAACCCCTAGGCAATGTAACCACCGAGGTTTTACTATAAAATGCATTTCAAAAGAATGGCTGAAAGACTTAGGAGCACAGGAGATGAAAAAGAAGAAGTAAACAAGCCTTATTCCACCATTAAATGATAAATTAAAAGCAGTATTCTGCTGTTCTGCCTCATTTTCTAATCACAGTGCTCTGACTATGGTGGTGTGGGCTTTCCCATCAAAAAGCACCTTTTACTAAAGATTTACAATTTGACATAGCCATCATCTGTCCTAGACAAAACACAGTCAGGTAAAAACCCCATTCCAAATCCAAATTTTCATTAAATTTGCAGAAAAAGTACTGCAGGCTTGACATTACATGCAGAGCCACGAATGCCCCTCACACATGCCCTTTAAAAATTTGAGTAATTTCAGAATGCAGGCTTTCGAAATTTTAAGAATAATAGAGGAGATACTGGATGTGCTGTTGTTGCTATCAGATAAAAAGCTAAATCTTAATCCTCCCTGCTATCTTGCCTCGGTGCAGATTACGCCGCAGCCTATCTCTGTAAAATGCTGGAACAAACACCAGCCAGATACTTGCCTGGGAAAATGGAGATTTACAGAGTGAGAGGGAAATGGGGCTGGGTTTATAGTTTCTTGCTCATTAATGTTTTTACTAATTAATACTCAATTTGGTTTTGTTCCTACTGTAAATCTGTAACACAGATTTACAGTAAGTACCCATGAAAACATCTGGAGCTGTAAACCCATTCCTAAACTTTTGTAGGCAGACATAATGTGGGTGACACCCAAAGGCATTTCCAGCCCCCAGCAGCTGAGAGGACCTGAGTTTCCTCCCATGCCAGCCCACTGCGTGGCTCCCAGAGAAACGGGCTCTCCATGGCTCATCCCGCTTCCTTCTGGAAAGTCACATCTCCAGGGAGCACTGTGAGCTCTGCTGGGAGTGCCAAGGTGACGATGCCGTTAAATTAGAGCCAACACCCTGCCCATGCCAAAGTATGGAACTGGATAATCTTTAAGGTCCCTTCTAAACCAATCCATGATTCTATGACATTTTGTTCACAAAGCGTCCTCTTGCCCTTCCTTCTCCCAAAAGAAATCAGGGAAACACAGATTGGTTTGGGTTGGAAGGGACCTCAAAGCCCATCTTGTTCCATGCCCTGCCATGGGCAGGGACACCTTCCACTGTCCCAGGGTGCTCCAAGTCCCATCCAACCCAGCCTTGGGCACTTCAGTGATGGGGCAGCCACAGCTGCTCTGGAAAAATCAGTAACAGTAAATCAACAGAACGAGAGGTGAAAAAGAAAAAGACAACTGTGGACAAAATAAAAACTAAAGTTCTATTAACGCTAAACACACTTTCCCTTTTGGGTTTGCACTCCTTCTCCTGTAACAGGTTCCAGGTGGTTCAGCAGCTGTCTGAGCAGCAAGCTGGCAACGGCCTGCACCTCCTCAGCACCAAGGGACAGAACCCTGGGCAGAAACATGATTTATGGGTTCGATAAGCTCAAAACAAAGGTAAAGACCCATTGAGAAGAACAGGAAGCAGAAGTAAAAATGCATTCAGAAAATAAGCCCCTGGCAGCTGAAGAGTTAAGCACAACCTTCTCCCTTTTACCACAGCCTTCTGTAGTAGCTAATGAAGGTAATGAAATATGACATGTAGTTTGGCCCCTGACCACGGCGAGCACCTCCCTCCCCTGTGCCGGCGAACAAAGCCGAAGCAGATGGAGCTGCCGGGCCGGGGCTGCCGGCCGTGCCACGGAGCCGGGCACGGGCAGCGGGCACGGGCAGCAGCCCAGCCCCCAGAGCACAGCCAGAGCCCACCAGACCTGCTGACTGCCAGCCTCCTACACACCTAGCCCCCAACAGCCATCAAACCCCTCCCTGCCCTAGACGTGAACGTGGGATTCTAGCGAAGGTGTCCCTGCACTGGCTGGGGATGGAACAAGAGGGGTTAAGGTCCTCTCCAACCCAAATCAGTCTGGGATTCCATGAATACGGGGTTTATGTGCCCAACTAGTTCATCTACTGCTAGTCTAAGTATAATTTAACAAAAAAGCACTAACAGTAAAAAGGGGAAGACGGGGTATTGCTTGGGCAGGGACAGGCTTCACCTCCCAAATTATTATCCTCATACCCCAGAGAAGTGACCCACCACAAACGTGGCACTCAGCATTTCATTAGCACAGAGCCAGGGATAGAAAAGGCATTCTTAAACAGTTTTTTAAGAAAAAGTCTCAAATTCACAAAAGACTATAGAACTTACTGACCTTTGTAAGTTCTTTCTGAAGTCCTCACTCATGCTTGGCAACAGACTCAACTCTGCCACGCTCTGGGCTGATGCAGCTGCCAGGCGATGACTGAGCAGGTACCAGGTAAAAATGTGTGCCAAGAGGTACCACACAGACACATCATCTAAAGACTGGGAAGCTCCATCACAGCTGCTGGTTAATACCAAATATGTGGATAATGATCCCTGATGGACCAGTGACATCAGCTCCATCCCTCCCTTGGCTAAGCAACAGCTGCACCAGGGATGTGTCGTTCCTCAGGGTTGAGGTCACACATCCATCTCCCCGAGCACCCAGCAGGGTTTGGGGGCACAGAGGGGTGCAGGCAGGGTGGGCTGCTGGCCCCACTGAGACACCCAGCTCCTCGGGAAGTCTGATCTCAGCAGCCCCTGCTCCCTGCAGGGTCACAGGAGGGGCGATGTGGCACAGGGTGGCCGAGGCGGGGACAAACGGCTCCCTGGGGATGGGCAGTGCCCCGGCCCGTCCCAGCCACTCCCTGAGGCGGTTCCTCTGTCCCCACACTGAGCCTTGAGCGCTGCTCCAACAGCCACACCCAACTCCACCGGCAGCAGACACCCCCCAGGTGACATCTGCGCCCTGCCACCGCTCCTCCGGGAAGGACAGAGACCCCCAACTGCTCAAACTGCAGAAGACCTGAGACAGCAAAACTCCAAATGCAGAGTAAGCCTAGGAAACAAAGGTGTCTGGAGATGGTTAAACCTACAGATGCAGCAGATGAGCAGAAAGTGTCCTCCAGCCTCCACCCCTTGGCCAAGCAAGTTGAGTCAGCCACCTTCCCAGTGTGCATACACTCTCCATGGAACCACTGGCTTTTGTGGCTGCCCCCTCCAAGAACCACACACAGTTTATTAAAAAAAACAAAAAATGCTTATGTGTATAAATGTATAAAATGCTTAAGTTGCAAAAAACTAGAAAATACTACCATTACGCTTACCTCTTCATCCTCAATTTGTCCCTCTGTTGCATATGCACTATTACATGTGCCTGAATTCTGCTAATTTGCTATCATTGGCCAGAAGCCTGACCCCATTTAGCGAGCACAGCAGGGCATGCTATGGGGTGCTGCTGAACCACCAACCAAGTTCCCTGTTGGCAGTAGACACACAGCCTCGTTTCAACTAAATTCAGGTCCGTAACTCCTGCACAGGACCTTAACCATGGCAACTCTGCTGCCTGTGTGCAAAAAGGGCTTAAAAGCAATTTATTTTTGCTTTATACCATATGATAACACAGTATTTCACAAGGAAGTGTTGAGGGTGTTTTCCCAACTAAGTCCCAATGCCACTCAACACGTGATGAAGAAAAGGAAGGGATAAATTTTGGGAGCCTGTGTGTTGTTCAGCTTGTCTACACGGAACATCACGGAGGCAGGAGCAGGGGGGAAGGAGAAGGTGGGATGTTCCCACCTTCAGCACCTCTGCTCCCTGTGCCCACGTCAGCCAAGGCCTCCCCAAGAGCAGCCCCACAAGCCGATGGCATTTCAGGCTGGGTCAGACACATCCACTCACGGAGGGCAAGTCAGGGTTCATGTGCAAACTTGAGCACTTCCAAGACTTTTCAGTTCATTGCTTGGTTTTGCAACCTTAATGACTTATGGGCACATAAAGCTTTGAACACTAAAATGTGTGAAATCAGCCCTCCAAAGGACTTTTCTGGGCCGAGGGTGGTGACATTGACAGGCTCCACTCCCCCAGAGACCCGGCAGCTGCTGGGACAGTGCCCCGGGTCCGAGGGCTAGGAGGTCCGGGTCCAGGGCAGGAGCCCGCACGGCCAAACCCACAGCAGGCTCGGAGCGCGAGGGCTCCGCTCCCTCCCCAGGCCCAGGGCTCGGCAGCAAGGGGAGGCAGGGCCCTGGGAAATTGATAGCCTGTTCCAGGCATTATTTATCATTCCCAGCACAGACACTGACATGTGCCTTTTGAAAGGGGATACTGTACCTTTAACCTTGACTCTGAGCGCGTCGGTAATTTGGGATGCGAGCCCGGGTTCAAGCGGGGTGACCTTTTGGGGGGAGGGGAGGGACTGCATTTATTTATGAGGCAGTTGGAAATTTTTGACATCACATGCTAGTCCCATTATTCACATGTTACATGACACGAGATTGGCCCTTTTAATGCAACAACATCACATCAAAAAATTTGATTTTCTGCTCTGACAGCAGGCTTGTCCTCTGCAGCTCCCCAAAATGTAATCTGTGGGGGTTAAAGGCCACAGGAAAGTGATTTAAAAATCACACAGAATGTGGAAGAACAGGTCCTGGAGCCTGAGCAAGAGCAGAGATGCTCAGGGGCTGGAAAGAAGCAGTCGGGTAAGTGCAGAAGCCCAGCTGTGTCCCAGCGAGGGGAATCCCTCCGTGTGACCCTGGGATGTGGTGCCAGGGGGTCCCCACCACCCCTGCCCAGCACCACTCCAGCCCCCCCAGCTGCCCTCACTCCATCTCCCCGTTCCAGAAAGCCAGCCTGTGCAGCGTCCTGGATACACACGCGTAACACACCCACCCTCCCGAAGAGCAGGAAAAGCCTTTGCAACACAGAACACCACGAACACGCTTAGCAGGAAGAAATGGGGGCTCCCTACATAAAAAGAAAAAAATACACCACAAACAACATCTATTAGGTTTACCCTGATAATTTAATCTGGCAATAACTGTGTTTTCTAGGCACAAACTCCAAAACTTCCTTTCCGGGGCTGTGTTATATATACACCAAAGTGAAGTGTTTGCTAATCCAGCTCTGGAAGAACGTGCCCACACTGTGCAAAAAGCTCGAGCTCGAAACTACACTCTCATTTTCATAGAATTTAAAGTATCAGCTAATGCACTTAAAGCTAATGAAATATATTTCACAATAATGCACCACAAAGCACATATATTAAATTACTCATCAGCTAATTCCACAGAGAGAAGAAAAGAGTTTATATGTTTAATTTTTCTAAATATCCTTGGTTGAGGGCAGGCAAAGAAGGAATTTTGATTTATATCTGGAAAAGCATTTCTAAGATTGTGGTAATGTCTTTTCAGAAATATCACATGATGGTGATGATGAGACCGATACTAAAATAACAAGTAAATAAAATAGGCTAATTTTATCAATATTTTTATCAATTTAAACACAGTGTTTTCTACTGTGTACATGCAAGGACAGAAATAAAACCCAAAACCCAACCAGGTTAGATGGGGTTTGGAGCACCCTGGGAAAGCAGAAGGTGTCCCCACCCATGGCAGGGGGTGGGACAGGATGAGCTTTAAGGTCCTTTCCAAAACCATTCCACAATTCCGTGATATTAAGAATGAATAACTGTCTCTTACAGACCCAAAGGATGTTTGTTCTACTCTTGCAGCAGAATTTCAGGTGTGTTATTCACTTCAAGGAAATCAAATCAAGGGCAGGACGGGCCATCCCCAGCCGAGCCAACAGGAGGGGAAGGTGAAGGTGGGCCAGAGCAGCCAGGCTTATGAGCCAAAGCTCAAACACCTCCTTCCCTCCTCCAGGGGCAGGAGGAAGAGGCTCCTAAGGCAGAACACATTTTTACAGATTTATACGGGTTTTGAAGCCAAGTCCCAAGACTGGCAGAACACTAAGGGGGAATTATTTTCTTCTTATTAAAAGAATGAAAAGACCCACCATTGATTTTGTCCTTCATCACCACACAAAACCCCTCCCAACCACAGCGAGGATGACGGTCTGGATTATCACAACGCCGTAAATCAAAGTGAATGTATTTATTAGGTCGCCTCTCTTTGTTGCACATGTGTGTGCTGTTTGTTGGCCCATACTGTTATTATTTTAATTTATGGCTTGCTTTTTCCACTCTTTCCTCTCCCTCACAAGACTGGAGCCTGTCCGCAAGTTCTCCTCGTGCCAGTTAAAATCAGCATAATGAAATGTCACGGCCAGATCCCATCGCTCTGCAGGACGGCCCAGGGCCGCGGCCCTGAGCTCTGCTGCGCCGGGGCCGGGCACGGCCGGCTAACGAAGCCCACAGCCCTTCTACTGCTTGGCAGGTCTGGCTGTAATTAAGTGCAGTAAGTTTAAGCAATTTGCAAATCCCACCTCACCTCTCGTCCCGTGACAAGCCTGATCTCATCACGAGTGAGCCGTATTCCCACGGAGCTGCACCGGGCACGGGGAGCTGGGTTCAGCTCTCCCTCTGCCCCAGCTGCATCGCACCCACACCTGACAGCCCCAGCTGTGGCAGCCAAGGACAGCACCGCTGCCAGGATTCACCAGGCACAGACACACTTCCAGGCACGCAACTTCACATCTGGGTGCCTGGCAAGCATGGAATTTTTCCCCCAAAACATCCACTTCTTTCTCTTGGGATTCTTTACCTAAACTTTTGGGGTGATTTGTTTTAATCCTTTCTTGGAAACCATGAAATTTCAGGCTATTTTCCAAGAGTCTCTGGAGAACTACAGAAGAGGACAGAGCAGAGACCAAGTCATCTTCCAGCTGTTGGAGCCATGGCAGCAGAGCTGAAGGGCTGGATGGAAAAAAGACCCTCTTCCTTCCCACTTAAGAGACCTAAAGACTCTGCAACTGTAATATCCAGACATGTCAGAGAACCATAAAATCATTAAGGTTAGAAAATACCTCTGAGATTATCAAGTCCAACCCTCAGCCAGCACCACCACATTTAGCACTAACCCATATCTCCCAGGGCCACATCCACACAGTTTTTGAACACTTGCAGGGGTGGAGACTCCAGCATTGCCCTGGGCAGCCTCTGCCAGGGCTGGACAGCCCTTTCCAGGAAGAAATTTTCCCCAGTACCAAACCTAAACCTCCCCCAGTATAACTTGAGGCTGTTTCCCTTGCCCTGTCACTTGCTACCTGGGCAATATACACAGCCCAGAGAACACAGTGCAGGAGCTCCTGTCTGCCAAGGCTCCTCTCAAACTTTTCTTATTTAGAAGCTGGAGATTGTGCCAATGTGACCTTAAGGTGTCAGTCCATGTGAGCTGAATGATTTAGCTCATCCCTGCCCTCCACCTACACTGAGGACAAGCTGAGTAAGAAGGGACCTGGGTGTGATTAAAAAACAGCATCTCTGAGGAGGGAAGAATTTCGTCAAAGCATCCGATTGAACACCAAACTGAAAGAACAGCACAAAGCACCACAGGCAGCTTCATTCCCAGTATTACTGAGGTTACTTTGTAGCTGGTTGTGCCTTTGGTGTTTTGTTGGGTTTGTCTCAGGGAAGAGCAGAGCCGGCAGGCTGGATGGAGCTGGCCAGGCTCCTCTCTGCCTGCCCCTCCTGCAGCAGGCTCACTCCCAGAGCCACTAATCCACTCGGATGCTCCACTGCAGAGCCTCGAGTTTTCACGGATTTATGCCCTGCACTGCTCCCAGCTCCATCTGTTTCACGGTTATTGTTCTCACCGACTCTACTTCATCATTTAAATTATTAACAGCAGAATTACACCAACTGAGAGCTGGAATGGGCAGCTTTAACATACAAAGGCTTGCATGTAACGTGTCAATACACCTCGAGTGGAACAGAGAAACTGAGGGAAATTCAGATATAGGGGTCATCGCTTCATTTCAGTGCTGACCTGGGGGGAAGTTAGGATGAGAATACCAGTGAAAAAAGCTGGAAAAGCTCCCTTAGGTCTTCACCCAGGGATTGACACTCATGTGCCTTCACTCAGTGAGTGGCCTGGAGCTCCCCAATGGAGGTGCCACACATCACCTTCATCACTGCCCGGACCCTCCAGGGCTGAGCAGGTGCCCCCAGCTCGGGAGGAGCACGGCTTCCCCCACCAACCGCGGCAATGCCCGCAAAGCACACACCTTGTACAGCCACGAGCAGCAAGGACGTCAATTACACACCGATGTAAATCAAACCCCCAGGGAGAAAAACAAGTGACTCCAAAGGGTGGGAGAAGAAAACCAGCACAGGAGCATCAAGAACCTCATGGGTTCCAGTTCACTGAGGTCTTCTCCTGAGGAAGATGAAATAATTTCCTACCTGTTATGCCCCTACTGCTGTCATTAACTATTCAAAAAAGAAAAATCAGGTGTCATAACTGTATGAAGTCTCAGTAAAGCACAAAATCCCAAGCAAATTCACTTCTCTCCTTTAACTACATTTTTCCAAATGTAGCACATGGACAAGTGTGCAGTGAAAAGCCACTTCTGTTCCAAACCCCTCAAGCCCCACCTGCTGCCCCTGCCCCTCAACCACCTCAAGCAGTTCCTCCTGGCCACCAGACACTGCATTCAGGGGCGACTCCACATTGATCCCAGACTTAACAATATCCATTAATAACAGACCAGACAGTGCCCACGTTCAGCCTGGCCATATGGTTTGAATCCAGGGAATTTGCTTTTCCCATGCACTGCATTACATATTTATACCAAAATAAGAGCTTTTTTTTTTTCCCCCCCTCCCCACTTCTGGGGTAATTGGCAGATGGATCCGATTCCAAAAAGGGTAATCAATGCACTCAAAGAGCCTCAACCCACGCTGCTCTGCCCCAGCTTCAAATGCTTTATTACACAAGGGTCTGCAGACATTTTTTTAAAATTAAAGTTCCTGCAGCTTTTCATGGGAGATTTTCTTTTAAAAACTCCAGCCTGCTGCAGCAAGTTTCCCTGCAATTGAGTCAAAAACCCAACACAGCTTTCACCGTGCTAATAATGAAAGTCTTATGCGCACAAACAAGTTCCTTTCAAGTAAAAATCACGTGTATTTTTGTTACATCATACACCCAAACCCACAATATTCCACTGGACACCCCAGTCGGAGCTGCCTGAGGTAGACACTTCAAGGTGGTTTCACAGCCACCACGTGAAAGTGACACCTGAGCACACATTTCAGACAGTAACAGTGAAAACAATAACAGGAAAAAGATCATACTTGTATGGGGAAGGAGACAGCAGAAGTTTGATGGGGACTTAACACCAAGATTTACCAGGATACGCCCTTTCACTAGGACAAGGCTCAAGAAACCTTAACTCACAGCTGCCCTCAGCCCCACCACACAGGTCTACCAAAGCCACCTCAAGACAGGGACCACAAAGCAGCACTCCAGCACTCCAAACACAAAGGACAGGCTGGCTGAGAACAGCAAACTCCAGCAGAACCTTCCCTGCTCAGGTTGCTTACATTGCATGAGGACATTTCATCAGAGACACTTGGAAAGTTATTCCTACAACTGCAGAAAAGCTCAACCAGCAAACCAGAGCAAGAAAATTCACTGTACCTTCTCTCAGAGCAGCTCCTTCTCTCCATCTTCTAGGACACCTCAGAGCTCTCACCTGCTCCACCCTTACATATATTCTCTCTCTCCTGCTCACAGGACACCTGTGCTCCCACTCCTGAGCGGGATTGGGTAACGATGCCACCAACGAGCAGCAGCTGATGCTTGTATGGTCAGGTACAGGGACCAGGTGTAGCCCATTGCCCTTACCCCTGAAGCAGCCCTTTGCAAGAAAAGACCCCCTAAAAGAATTAGCAATAAACCCAGAGGAATCCTTACAGCCCTAAGTCCAAAATAAGCTCCTGTATCAATAGGCTCCCACAGTAGAAGTGCACCAGAGAGGCCTAAAGCATGATTCTTCCAGACAACGAGAATTCTGTGTTTACCATACTTCCCTCATTATTCATGACTAAACACCTGACCCCAGTGACAACCCTCCCCACTCAGATCTAGCAGAGATGGGCTCTGGCTGCCTCATGGAGCTGCAGCTGGGCAGAGCATTCTTCCCCCTAAGGCAGAACAGGTCCTGGGACACTTCCCCTTGGGAAGAACTGGCTCTACTTTTCGGAATAAATCAACCCCCAGACAAGATGCTGCAAAAGGGGAACTCCAGGCTCACAGAGCCAAGGTTAGAAGTCGTGTCTGCAGATCATACAGTCCAACCCTCCTGCTCCAGCAAGGTCACACACAGTGGGAATCCAGGACCACGTCCAGATGAAAATCTCCAAGGACGGAGACTACACAATCACTGTGGGCAGCCTGTGTCAGACTCTGACTGCCCTCACAGTGAAAAAGGCTCTCTGGTGTTGAAATGGAGTTTCCTGGGTTTCAGGCTGTGCCCCTGCTTCCCATTCTAGGGTTCACCAAGAAGACAGGACAGGTGTTCCAGCAGATCTCCCCTCCATGGGCTGAGCTCTCCCCTAGCAACAGCCCCCAGGCTGTGTTACATTGAGTACTAACTGGGGAGAGCTGAACAACTCGTTCGTGCCAGCTGTACCTGCTAAGGGCTGCACGTTTGGTACAGGCATGATTTTATTCAAACAAGCATCACCACACAACCCTTCCCCAAGCAGGGGCTTATTGTATGGAAAAGGTTCTAGAGATGTTGGTAGGCACCCAGCCCTGGCACACGGCAAGAATCCAGCGTGGGAAGCATTTTGAAGTCTGTGTGTTGTTCTCTTTTAGATCAATTTTTTCCCAACACCTATAATCAGAGGGGTGATAAATAGTCAATACACATTAATCCAGTTAATGTTCCCTATACTCCCCATGACTGTGAGTTTGCAACAAAAACCATGCCTGAGCTACAGAGGGGAGGTGACCTCAGCCATGCCCCTCCTGCCACGGCCACGTCCCCCAGCCATGTCCCCCTGCCACATTTCCCAGCCATATCGCCACACTGCCACGGGGGCCCTGCTGCCACAGCCACCTCCCTCCTGCCTCACGGGCTCTTCCAGCCCAGGATCACCACAGAAAGCATTAGACATGCTCTGGAAACCCTTTGCCCAGCTGCTCATTAGGACTGCATTAGTCTGTAAACTCGAGCACAGAACGCCTAGTTCAAGTTGCTCTTTTCTTGATGTACTTGAAAGGTCCTGGGAATTTATGGCAGGATAATGCGGAGCACAGCACCTATTTATGAGTTGATCATTTGTACAAAACCCCTCTCAAAGCACCGAAGGTTACCATTCGACCAAGAGCTGCACTTAGCTGCTCAGAGGGCAAGAAAGCCAAGTATATGAAAGTTAAAAGCATTAATAAAAGTGTGACTTATAAATTACTTCATCTTTGTCACCCTTTTTGAAATGGGGTGAGAGAGGCCAGGGTAAATTTATTTTTTAAGTGCTTTCTGAGACCTGCAAGGGTCAGCCCTGAAATGCTGTACTCTATAAATCATTCCATGTGTATCTGAGAGATGCGAGTGCATCATAACATTAACAAATATTGATTTGTTTATCATTTGCAACTGTTTATCACTAAACAGCTGCCTTTATACTCTTGGTAGGGAGAAGAAACTTTAATCCCTGAGAATGCAGAAGAGAAGCTGCCTTGGCTGCAGGAGGGAAGAGCAACCCCCGTTACCCTGTCACGCGACTGCCAGCTCAGTGGACGTGTTACCATCGCATTATGAAACCAGTTATTTCACAAAATGACTAAAATTTCCAGGCGTTCCAGGGAACCGCTCGTGTTGCTGCTGAGAGCCAAGCGAAACCTCGCATTAGGGGCTTGGCTGAGTCACTGCACGGGGAGGCAAAGCAGAGCCAGGGATGGACAGAGGCAAGGATGAACAGAGGCAAGGACAGCTTCTCCTCCCTGCCAGAGCAGCCTCTCCTCCTGGCACGGCTCCAGCCGCCTGTGCCACGCCACACAGCCCTTCCCAGTGCCACCAGCACCCCCGGCCCCAGGCTTCTGGCTGGAATCAATGACACAGGAGCAAGAATCAGCCCCTGGAGCCCTCCAGGCTGCCCAGCAGGCACTGAGCACCTGTCCAGAGCCCAGCCACTGTCACCAGAGCCCAGCCACTGCTCTGCAGCGGGAGGCTGGAATGAGATGATCTTTAAGGGCCCCTCCAACCCAAACCCTTCTGTGACTCTGTGACTCTATGAACCAACCTTACAACATCAACCCTGCCTGGCTCTAGACCTGACAAAACACAGCAGCATCAACTGGTCTGTGTTTTCCTTCATTTAATATGATACACTGCTTTTAAATGCAGGGAAGATACCTGGAGCAACAGGAGGAGGTTGAGGAAAATTTCAATAAAAATCTCATTACTCTAATGAGGGAGAAAAACGATCTGGCAAACCTCTTCCCAATGCTTTAAATCATTACATATTAGGTACAAAGCAAACCCTTTTATTAAGCAACTACAATAAAAATAGTTGTTTTCTCTCCCCTCCTTTTTTTAAATCACACAACTCTCTGCTTTTATTTATTTTTGGAACTAGGCTTGATAACTGATTTCTCTGCAGAGCCACCCACCAACAAACTTCACTAAGTGGAAACTCGCTGCATTATCCACGTGCACACACCCTCACTCACCAAAGCTTCAGGGAGCTCCAAATTAAGTATTTGGTGACTTCCCTGAGAGAGGGTTGTGCTTCATTTGCAGCTCTCCCTATCTGTAACTAAACACTGGTAAATTTGCAAAAAACAGGTATTTTATAAGTCTGTTCTTCTTTAGGCTTAGTTCCCAAACTGCTCTTGTAATAAAGCAGCAAAATCAAGTACTTCGGAACACAGAGCAAAATCTGGAGGTGCCACAAAGCACAAGTGGCATCAATTCCCCACTGGCTGGTGTCTCCTGAGAGAGCACCCAGGGGCTTCCGAGCAGCAGAATTAAGACCTGGGTTATATCTGAATAGCAACGTTAGATCATCTAGAGATGATCTCCTCAAGTCCAGGGCAAACGGCAGCACAAAGCCACGGCTCCATGTCTGAGCTGAACCCCCAGCAAAGCTGGAATTACCTTGGAGGCAAAGGGATTATTGCTGGCACAGCACGTGCTGGTGGGGAAGGGGTGTGGAGCCTGGGGCAGTGCTGGGCCCCGGGGCCGTGCTCCGAGCGTCGCCCTGGCACCCGAGAGGAAACGCAGCAAGCCCCACTCTTACCAATTACAGGGCGTCAATATTGACTATCTGAGGGATTTCCATGCTCAGGAAGCAAATTAGAAACTCAATACCTGAACTATTCCTAAATGCAGTTATCAACTTCAGAGTTTTATCTCATAAAACCAATTCAGCTTAGAGTTTAATTCTATTAAATTAGGGCTTAGAAATAAGATTTGCTCGGAGAATGAATGCATCATTAGTTTTAAAATGCAATATAGTGAAACCCAAAATGTGTGGCATTACAGTTTGAAGAATAAATGAGTAGAGATGGCACCCAAATGTACTCCTCCCCAAATATATTTACCAGAAAAAAAGCACTGGCTCATTAGGACAGCGCTTTAGTGTGGGGAACGTCCACCTTCCTTTGGGAATCATAATCCTCTTGCGTCTCCCCTTGGCACAAGTTTTTTCTTTGTTCTTAAAACCTTCTTATTTCAGCAGCTGACAGAGAAAAAAGAATCAGCATCCTCTTTCTTAACAAAAATGCCACAATGAGACCCTGTCGGGCTTGTGCCAGGCGTGTCAAAGGAGCAGGGACTAATACAGGAAACCTCAAGAACTCCCCGTTTTGTGCAAGTTACAGTACAGGGAAGAGTCACGTAGGGCTGGGTTTTAAATCAGGTTTCCAATAGATGAAAAGCACCCTTCCATGGGGTGCATGTAATCTCTGAATAGGGCCCTTAGTTTCCTGTGGTATTGTATTAGAAGGGATGTTTGATGCAATAACGTGGGGATAGAATATGCTCAAAGAGGGGGCGGGGGCCGGCCCCGCATTCCGAAGCCGGCGGCTCTTTGATGGCCGAGCCAGCCCAGCCATACCTGCAGCACCACAGGCCGGGGCTGGGGAAAGGCCACGGGAAAGGCAGAGCCACACGGAAGGCACGGCAGGCCCTGGACAGTGACCAGCCCTTCCTGCTCCCGCCGCGGCCTCTCTGATGGGCCGATGAGAACAGCAGGTGCCTCTTCAGGCCCGGCCACACGCCTGGCATTTTAAAAAGCTGCTTTCTCAAAAGCAAGCAACACTGTCCCCAGACAGGATTCCGAGAGAGTTACAAACCGTGCCGTGCTGCCACAGCATCACGCAGTAATTGGCAGCCCTTCGTCTCCCGCGCTGATAGGCTGGGTTAAAGCTTTAAAGACGTATTTTAATATGTGTTAATTTCCTACTTTTGCTTAAGTGGACTATAAGAGTTTTGTTCTTATTAGAAGTACAAAATTAAAACCAACTGAAATGATCTAATTATAATTTTTGGTAGCAGAAGAGTCATATGGAACAACCCAATTGACTCTATTGAGCCTAAAATACTCCCCAGTATGCATTTTAATGTACAATTCTCTCGAAAATGCACGCAGAGCTGTGGGAGAGAGAAGGCTGAAATGATAAATGTGAGACATGTCCATGTCATTGTTGTGCAGCAGCTCTGGGGGTGCTGCCCAAACCATCACCCCGTCTTCAACCAGGGCCTGATTTTACAGCCACTGAATTCTCATATTCAAAAAGGAGCCAGAGAAGCACAACATGGTCAGATGTTTGTGGTTTGCCATATGATCTTCCTCTTCTTTAATTTTTTATTCTATTTAGGTCAAAACAGTTCTTGTATTTTTCATGAATGCAAGCCTCAAACTTTTCCTTTTCTATTCCACCCTCAAAAGCAGAGAGGCCGCCGCCCTGTGTGCCAGGCCACAACTACAAAATGTTGTAGTTTTGCTACAATTCATGTTTGCTTTTGGTTTTCATTGAGTAGAATGACTTTATCTGTTCCAAACAGTAAAGCAAAGCAGCTCGGCCAAGATGCTACAGGGCTGCTGACATTTGGAATGCTATTTTCAGTCCTATTTTACATATGCTTTCAAAATGTATCCTGTGAAAAATAAGTCAGATACAAGAGGGGCTGATTGGTGTCTCTGGCAAAGTAGATGACCTACTTCAGCCATAAAGGTGAGGAAAATCCACGGATACTGGCAGTGAAGTGAAGGGAGGAGTCAACACCAAAACCTGTGCAAATGTCCAAGGAAGGAAAATCCAGCCAGGAATAGGGCACTGGAGAGGGAGGTGGTGCCAGCATGGGGCCATGGACACAGCAAACTCCCTTTTTCCTGATCCTTGTAACAGGCAAAAAAATAGCTGGGAAACAAAATGGCTTGGTAAGTGTAACCCAGGAGGGAACATTACCTTGCACACCTTTTAATGGTGAACTTCCCAAAAATCCAGTGTGTTCCCCCGGAAGGGGGAACAGAACCCCAACATTATTCAAAAAAGGAAACAGATTTTTTGCAAAGAAAACCAGAATGAATCAAGGCACCACCTGAGAAAACAGATTAAAAGGAAAAATAAAATAAAAAGCTGTTAAAGCTATTAAAAATGCCTCTATTTGAGGCCAAAGCAGCACCTCTCAGCTCCTCCCTGATACTTCCCATTCCATGTGGCTCTTTCTGCCTATAAACAAATTGTAAAAGATGGCAACAGCTAATTTAAAAAATAAAATGCGAAGTGTTGCAGTGGAGTCTAAATTGAGTCTGACAACCAAGGTCACATAACTTTTCACTTTTATTTAAAGGCATTGCCTTGATTACTGAAAAATATTGCAAGATATATAAACACAAATCTGGGGGCAGGCCAGCCAGCCTCTGAGAACTCCAGCCATGGCTCCTTGTCCTTTGCTTTAAAAGGAACAACAGAAATAATCTGTTAAATTGCCAAATGTTGTGTAATTATCAAATTGTAGAAAATTGTCAGAAATCATCTATATAATTTTTGGAATTGCGTTTTCAGTGTAAGCAACATGTCCTAACCTGTCCTGTTATACCTAAATACATTTCAGTTATTTCTGGAAATTTTAAGAAATGTTTGCTGCTTTAATACCTGTAAATGCAAAAGCTTTCATTATACCTTTGATTTCTTTTAATTGTGTTGGTAGTGCTGTAGGCCTCTTCCTGTAAACTTTGAGAGGAATGTTCCACCTGTTTCTGAAAGCCACGGGAGAAGCGTGGAGGCTGCAGCACACGGGGCTGGCTCTGAGGGATCCCAGCTCTCAGCCCAACGCTCCCCCGGGCCCAGCAGAGCCTTTGGAGGTGGATCTCACTTACAGCTTCGTTTAAAAGAAAAAACCCATGGATTCTGAGGAGAACCACAGCCTGTTTGATGTTCTGCCTCTGTTGTCTCCAGGCAGATCTGAATGAAAGCTTGGAATTAAACCGTCTTTGAATAGAGTTTTCATTGCAAGTGATCTAAAATAAAACAACCTGGTTTCCACATCCAGGTTTCCAGAGCCAGCTGCCACACTGCCCCTCATTCATACACTTTCAAAGTTATATTGTTGCAAAATTAGGATATAATTTTGTCATGGATTTTTTATGAACTGAAGGCAATAATCAGCCATTTTCTTCTCCTTTGTAAAAATTCTTTTCCAGGAGCCAGAGTTTTCCCTGTCGATCCCCCACTGCAGCGCCCGAGCACCCTCAAATGCTTACACGTGCCCTGGGCTGTGAGAAATTCCTGTTGAAGTCATTAATATATCCTTTAATTAGGAAACAAATATAAGGTCACTGATACCAAGTGATTTGAAGCACACAGGTGGACTTAGACCAGTTCCTCACTGGAGCCCCAAGAACAAGGACCTAGACCTCTTGGAGTGAGTCCAGAGGAGCCCGCAGAGCCTCGCCAGGGCTGGAGCCCCTCTGCTCTGGAGCCAGGCTGGGGGAGCTGGGGGGGTTCACTTGGAGAAGAGAAGGCTCCAGGGAGAGCTCCGAGCCCCTGCCAGAGCCTAAAGGGGCTCCAGGAGGGCTGGAGAGGGACTGGGGACAAGGAATGGAGGGGCAGGGCACAGGGAATGGCTTCCACTGCCAGAGGGCAGGGATAGACGGGATATTGGGAAACAATTCTTCCCTGTGAGGGTGCACAGGCCCTGGCACAGGTGCCCAGAGCAGCTGTGGCTGCCCTTGGATCCCTGGAAGTGCCCAAGGCCAGGTTGGATGGGGCTTGGAGAAACCTGGACTAGCAGAAGGTGCCCCTGCCATGGCAGGAGGTGGAATGAGATGGGCTGTGAGGTACCTTCCTGCCCAGACCATTCTGGCATTCTATGAATTACCATTTTTGTAACTGTATTTGCATAGTGCTTTTGGCATCTGAAAAGGCTCTTTAAAAAGGTAATCCTGGAAAAGACCTCCCAGCCAGGCTTGTTACACTAAAACACTGCCCAGCCAGTTGTGTACCAAGGTGCACCTGCTCGTCCTCACCTGCTCAGATGAACCCGAGCGAGCTTCAGAGGACAAATCCACCTTCTGTGGGGCTGTGCCTTCGCAGCAGCCCCGGGGACAAGGAGGGCAGCGAGGACACGTCACTGGCACTCACTGCCCCCGCTGCCCCCAGGAGGGCACAAGGGCTCTGGGTTGAAGGCACCACTCGCCCTGGTGTCGCCAGACCCCCAGCCAGACCCTTGTTTTCTGGTTTTTTGGGCAGGATGTGCTCCCTGTAGCCACAGGGGCCATGTCCAGTCCCTCCTGGCCAGCGTCACGCACCCTCCCACCATCAGCAGCTCTGCACTGGCCACGCACCCTGCACGCTCACCTTACCCAGCCTCAGAGGGAATGCAACAGTCTGCCCTGGCCCTGCAGTCTCCCTTTATGGCCCGTTACATTGGGGAGTGCCTAAAACCCCGCAGAAATATTGCAGAAAGTGAGGTGAAGCCACTTCCCCTGCTCCAGCGAGCAATCTGTCTTCAATGGCCACCTGAAACACAAGCCTGCGTGTACGGGGTGAAACACGGGAGGCGGCATCCCCAGGGAGCGCCGCACAGCCAAGGGGGGAGCAGCCTGCAAGTGCAGGAGGCTCGGGAGTGTCCCCTGGCCCGCCGGGCTCCAGCCGAGGGACTCCGGGGACGGGGGAGCCGTGGCCACGAGGCGCTGCCCGCAGGCAGCCCGGGAGCCATGGGAGCAGCGATGGGCAGCCCTGCTGGACCCATCAGGAGGAAGGAACGAGGAAAGGAGTCGAGTTATAAAAAGAAAAGGAGAAATCATAAATTAAAACAGAAACGAAAAGCTCTGCTGAACATTTTTTTCCTGGGACAAGCAAGAGTGGGGAAAGCATTAAATGCTGCGCCTTTTCTTCACCTAATGACAAAGGAAAAAGGTCTTTTCTGCAAATAATTCAAGTAAACAATCTCCGGAAAGCATGAACAACGAGACCAAATCTCTTGAAATTAGCCAAGCTCCCAGAACACGGTGGCTGTTTGTGCTGCAGGAGGCTGTGACTCCAAAACAGGGGAGACTGGGAGTGTGGGGAGAAAAGGGCAGAAGAACCAGCCCCCTCTTCATCCTTTATCATTTACCTGCAATTTAGTTCACTGCAAATTTTATTTCAAAGACAAAATACCTTATGCCAAACTCACCTTGGCTAAATATCATTAACTGATTTCTAACAAAGATCTGATCCACTTTCACTTGCAAAACATTTTGTCTCTGGTTAATATGCACCACTTCCAAAGAAAGGAGAGAGAAAGGAGAGATTTTTAGGTCAAATGATTAAGGAGAAAAGGGATTTAAACCAACAATTTTTTTTAAAGTTCTAATTGTTTGCTTATTGACACCAATTTACATGGAGCCACTTAGTGAATAAAGGTTTTCACAGTACATGGCACTTCTTTATGTCAGTTTTTAGCCATCATGTCACAGCCTGGCTTGAAAAGAAGAAATGCTGAAAACTCGTAGGCCAGAAATGAACAGCCTATTAAGATCTGAAAAGCTGTCATCCCCGCTGAAAAGACTTGCGTCAGCCACTGAGGATATATTTTAAACCGCCTGTCCGCAAGAAAACTTTAATAATGCAGCCTTGCTCTAATGTCTTGTGAGAGGAGAGGCAATTTTACTTCTTCTATTAACCCAACGTGATTACAATGGCTTATTTCATGGAATATTAAGTTCAAATTCTGCTCCCTAGGAGGACAATAAAAAAAAAGAGTGTGCTTATGACATTGCCCGAAATAGCCACAAGGACCGCAACTCCTTGGTGTTTTTAATGCATCCAAGCCATAATCCACCTTAATTTGCTAATGGTTAAGTAAATTAGCAACAAAATAATAAACCACAAAAAGGTACCAACACAGAAGCAAAATGCTTTCCTCTCAAAAATATTAAAATAACAAACTAATGTTTTCCTAAGGATTGCTGTGGCCTTTCAGTCCTCTCCCTCCCCCTCAAGCCATCCCCTTCCAGCCAGTTCCAGAGAAAAACAGACTCCTTGTGTTGGATGGGCTTTGGCCATGAGGTGATCAGAAGGGAAGGGGTTTGTGCCCAGACCACAGCTGGGATGGCTTTGTGCACACGGAGCCATTAACAACTGCCTGGGAGCCACAGCCCCTGCCCAAACTGCCTGAACAGCCCTGCGCTGACACCAGGAAATGGGGGCCCCAAGAGCTGGCTGCTTGGCTGGGGGCACGATGCTGCTGGCATCCTCTGCCTTGAGCTGGCCAGAGCATGGGCAGCCCCGTGCCGTGGGGCACCCCTGTGGCAACCAGCAGCACCCCTGTCCCATGGGGCACCCCCGTGCCGTGGGGCACCCCTGCACCCCCGGGCCTGCAGATGTCAGAGCACTGTGCTGGAGGAGCCGGTGCCCATCGCCACCTCCAGGCGAGGCTGCTCTGGAAATCTTGGGTTTAAACACCATTTGCAGACTGCCCCCTTCTTGAACACCTGTTTAGGCCTGATCCTGACCATAAAAACCAGCATTAAAAACGTGACTTAGAGATGCGAATGGCATTGCCACTGTCAGTAATTCCAGTCCTGGGGGTGCAGGACTGAGGCCAGCATGGCCCTGGCTGTGGCTCTGCTGGCCCCAGCAGTGACTCGCTGTCCCACAGCTCAGGAACCCTGTGCTCAGCACTGGGGGTTGTTCCATGAGAGAAGGGGAGAAACAGCCCAAAACCCCCAGCAGGAGAAAACACAAATACCACATTTTGGTTTCAAACTGATGTTGAATGCAGAGAAGGCCCCTGTCCCCTCCCCATTCCCCCCTTCTGGCATGGCCTTCATTCAACTTTTTTCCTTTTTTATTTTTCCAATGTGGAAAAAAAAGAAATCAATTTTTCATTTAAAAATTAATGTATGCAAATATCCAGTGAAATTATAAATAGCCACCATTAATTTCTTTTCCCTAGTTCCACAATTCCAAAGCAAAAAGGCAAAAACTTAAATAAATACATTTAAATCTCCTGCTGTGTAATAGTAAAGAGACTCCATAAAACCAGAACAATATTTATTTTTCCTTTTCGGAGCAGCTCCCTGGTTTATTAGGCCCATGCTCCCAGCGATCTGATAAGCAGGAGCGAGGCTAAATGGCAAATGGCAAACATCCCAAATCCCAACCTGATGTATTTCCACAGCCCTGACCTTCAGATAAAAATCGCACAGAAATCTGCAAACCCACCAAATATGCAGCACCACACGCTTGTGTTCAGACACAACAGTCGGGCAAAAAAAAGGAACGGAGAGAAGGGCGTTGCTATTTCCAGCCCTGAGCCTTCCCCTCCCTTCAAATTTCAGGATCCTGCTCCCCGTCCGTGAGTTCGAGGGGATGTGGACACAGCCCACCAAACCCAAGGGCTCCTCATGGCCACCGAGGGCTCGGAACTGACTGCCTGTGACCATCGGGGAAACACCAGAGAGAACAAATAATCCCACTCCCACATTCTGTGCATATTTAGGAAAATACTTCAAACAGAAAAAAAAAATTTTGCAGTGTGAAATTAGCTACAATTATGACAACTGCATGAAAAAAATTATACGGGCAAAATTTGGGGCTGCTGGAAGAATTCTTTGATGTCTGGATTCCAATTTAACCCCGACTGAGTTCTGAGAATCAAATGAACAAAGTCTATCACACACCCCAAGTCTGCTTGTCGGTGCAAGGCATCATTCCCGTTCCATTCTTCCCAGCCTCACGCATTTCCAAGCCCCTTGCCGACACCTCCTCCCTCCGCGCTGCAGACGGCCGCTTGCCCGACACATTTGAGCCACAGCCCAACTGTGTATTTCTTTATTCATTAAAACACAGGCATTAGTATCAATAAATATGTATAACAATATTTTCTCCCTGTCCCTGCACAGGCCAGGGCTCGGGTTGGAGCTGTGTGGGGAACACACAGAAACAGATCATATTTCATGTAAATATTTTTAGGCAAAAGACTGTCACAAGCACTGTCCCTGTACCTTTACATCGTGGCTGGGGAGAGCAGGAGTTGATTAAATAAGACTATAGGTGAATAATAAGGCCCTGATAAATGCCCATGAATATTTGGCGTAGCAGAGCAGGGAGGTGCTGCTGTTGCTGGCTCCGGGAACGTCACCTCTATTTTATACCAGGGCGTCAGCGCGGAGCCTCTGCGAGCCACACGGATCCCAGGCTGAATAAATAACATAATCCCCACCATCGGGGCGCTTTGCATATAAAAATCACTTTTTCTTCAGGTACTGAACCACTGTATCCTCTAAACCTGAACTGAGCTGCTGGATTTTTGAAGCAGTTGTAAAACATTAATAATATATCTGGGTTGTTTAAAGAATATTTCCAAATAACATGAAATATTTAGTCCGTTCCCCCCCTCACCCCACCCTCAGTGCTACCACCACCATAAAAAGATAAGATTTATCATGAAATGTTTGAGGGGTAATCAGCCATTTTTGGCCAATATATTTTAATATTTATATACCTGACATAGCTGAATATAAATGATACATCATGATTTTCCATAGTGCATGGAATTTATACAATTAACGGAGGGATCCAATGGCTTTAGGGCACACAAGGTGCAAACAGTGTTACAGTCGGTCGCTGATTATTGTTATAAATCTCACAAAACATAAAGACATTAAGGTGCATTTTGTTTACCCCGTTTGTTTTCAAATATTATATACAACAATATTATTTATCATTAAAAGAGTTACACTTTCCCAGTGCATTTATTCCATGAGATACATTTATAGAACTCTTTAAAAAATACAGCTGGCAAAATGCATGGCTGAAACAGGCAGGAAAATGGGATCATTTTCAATTTTTTCCCAGAGATGATGGTTTTTCATTCTAAAATCGAGAAGACATATAAGCAGTACCAATATCTGAAATGTCTAATTGGAGAAGACGCTCGGATGAAGAAACGCGCGCGGCTTGGGCGGACCCTCCCGCCCGGCCCCGCAGCCGAGCGCTCCCGCAGCTCCGCCGTCCCTCCCGGAGCTGCCGCCGCCGCCGCTCCCCGCCGACCTGCGGGGCCGGCGCCTCGCACCCCGAGCCGCAGCGCCAAACCACGGGGCCGGGACAGCTCAATCTACCACCTCCCGGAGAGAAACAGCGACAAACACGCGGCCCTGGATTCTCCTAGGGGAGTCAGTACTTTTCCTGGGAAGAGCTACCTCCTTGCTCCGTGTAGATGCAGCAGAACTGAGCGAATATACTCACAAACACAAACTCCCCCAAATGTTCCCGAGTGGGTATAATGTCCCGGGATTGTTTCAATTATTCCCCTTTGGGCTTGCCGGGTTTGAAGCGCCGGAGCCCCGAATGTGAAACGTGAGCCGGGAGCGGGGCTGAGCCCCGGCAGCGCCGGGGTGTCCCCGGCAGCACAGGGACCCGAGCGCTGCAGCTGCTCATCAAATCAGGTTTATGTTCCTGAAATG
The DNA here is from genome assembly GCA_013390105.1 of Tichodroma muraria. Classification (NCBI taxonomy): domain Eukaryota; kingdom Metazoa; phylum Chordata; class Aves; order Passeriformes; family Sittidae; genus Tichodroma; species Tichodroma muraria. Next base: position 25,341 of record WAAG01053925.1, on the reverse strand, counting down.
AGTTCCTGCTGCTGAGCTTGAATTCACAGACAGTCGGGGGAAAAAAGAGATGCATACAGCCCCAAACAACCCCCCTGGAAGCACGTCCAGGGGACGGCTCTTTGTGCCCCTATGGAGGCAGCTGGGGGGATTTGCTTTATACCTACGGAAACACGACGTGCCGGTTCCATGTGTGTGTCTTGTATAGAAAACCCCCAAAAATACATGTTAAAAAGGCATTGCTGGCGCTTTATTTGCTTTGCCAGAGGTAAATGAGTCCTTTTCCTTTCTCCTGCCTTCCTGCAGCAATGGCGAGGAGGTTTGTCACAGATATTTTGCCATCCAGGAGGTGCAGCATCACTTACTGAACAATAACCCATTTTTCCTTAAATTTTTATTATTTCAGCTAAACCAATTGAAGAAATAAAAAAAGCCAAGTTTTACCGTTTGCTGCCCTTTTCCAGCACAAACAAAACCCCAGTCCAGGGAGTAACCCAGAATTTGCCTTTCCCTTTCGGCCTGCTCAAAGGTTGCTTTCTAACGTACATAAAATACAGAAATAGGGACGGAAATGTGGGAATGTACCGAACTGGCTGTTGACTTCAGGCACGGGAAGTGTTTTGTTGAGAATTCGCAGGTGCTAAAACCTCATCAATGAGTGGGAAATGGTGCTAAATATGAGCTCTGCGAACTTTATTTTTAATGATGACTTTAAAACCCGGAGATCAGCGAGGTGAATGTAAAAACTGTTAATCTTAAATTTCTACAAACCCGAGTGTCAGGGCAAGCATGTCTGGTGCATCAAGCATAACAAGATGAAAACGAGGAGGTGTGGGTGAGGAGGGGGTCCGAGACACTTGCTTTTCTTGAATCCCTCTGAATACATTTCACAATTCATCAGTTTTTGTCTTCCCTGCCACGAGTGAGGACAATCAGACCAGACACCCATTAGATTTTTCATGCAATTTTTTTTTTTCTTGTTCATGACATGTTGGCAGGGAGGATGGCAATTCTGAAATCTTACCAAATGAGAAAAATGTCAGAAACTGAACTGACAGCTGGTGGTTACTATGGTGATAGGTGATATTGAAAAAAAAATAAAATAAGACTCAGTTAATTCAAAAGGAATCAAGTTCAGTATTTTTAAGCCAGTTGATAGAGATGAAAACTTAATCCCGATACTGGTGTGTTTTCCTGCTTTAGCTAGGAGCCAAAGAAACCATTTGCTTGATTAGATAATTAACTACATACAGCTAAATACCCAATGAAAATTATAGTGAAACCAAAAATAATAATAAAAAATAATAACATGTTTTTTAAAAAGGAAACAGCCATATTAGGAAAAAAATAAGCAGACTGGGGGAAATCTTCTGTCTGTGTGAGCAATCCAGAACTGTCCTCTCCATAATCACAATCACCGACATGGGTCTGGTTTTCTGCCATCGGTTTGAGGGAGAAAGAGTAGTTTCGCTCAGTGACAAAGACAAATCAGCTGGAAGGGAGAGAAAGCTGCTGACTGATGGCTTCAATCGAGGGAAGGCTGCGCAGGCAACTTCGGCAGGAACCTGGATATCTCCATATTTGTGTTTATGTATTTTATGGGCTTTTTAAAAATTCCCAAGGGAGCTATTTCTGGGGCCCAAATACCGCGAGATCTGGTGTTCTCCTGGCATTTCCATCGAGGAAGTGAAATACTAAAATACCATGAGAACATCAGCTCTCCTGTTATTTCGGCTGCATTAATGGTTCCCTCAGGTATTAACAAAGCCCCTGAAAAACAAACACAAATATTTGAGGCAGAAACAGAAGTGCTGGAATATCCACCACCCCACCCCCCCCCAGCAACCCAAGGCACCTGCACAAAAACCGCCTCATTTTTGTGATCTCACATTTCGAGGAACAAATTGTGCAATCATACACATATAAAATTAATATTCTATGGAAATTATTTGGCTACCACCTCTGCCTTTGTGGCAGGAATTGAGTTTGTTCCCCAACAGCCCAGAGGAGGACAATCTCCATATAAATGCAGGTGGGGTTTAGGGATATTGTTATAGAAAACAACATTTGAATGCAAAGGTCTCCAAACAATTTGAGTTGTGCCTGTGCTCCCTGGTCGGGGATGGTAGAGATGATGTGGGACGGGGACGGGGACGGGGACGGGACGGGGACGGGACGGGACGGGACGGGACGGGAC